>OVAP01001721.1:0-12504 GCA_900406295.1 Aurinia saxatilis | reverse complement strand
AAAACCAGAATATGGGGTCACTTATTTACCTGTGATTTGGCGAAATTCTGAATTTGAGATACAGTGAACCAGGTCGAACCGCACATAATTGAACCAACCTGAGCTCGGGTTAGAGTTCTTGAGTAATGGAACAAGACTGTTGTAGCCGTTGTTACATATTGTATGTTGCTACTGTCTCTAGTAAACAAAAGGCCACCTAGAAAAACAGAAAAGTATAAACAAACATAACCATAAAAACAAACACCAAACGTAGACGAAAAGGGAATCGTTGAAACTTACCAGGAGTTAGAGTGATTTGTTGAGAGCTACTTCCTGGCATCAGAGCGCAGACAAATGACTCAATATTGTTCTTAAATTTTACCAAATCATTTTTCCCGTTGTAGTACTCCTGAAATGTAAAATTCAACACAACAATATTCATCAAAATCAATATAACTTTTCTAGCTGTAGAGTTTAGAGTAGTTAGTTTGAATATACTAACCGATGCGAGTAAAGCCTGAACTCCAGCAAATTTATTGTCCCAACTGAATTCATTAACAGCTTGGCTCCAATCTTGATTGGTTATAACATAGCTTATGTACTTTGTATCTCCCGTTGCTTTGTACAGCCAAGCCGCAGCCCATAACAATTCATCCTTGTTACCCCCAAAATATTTTGAAAAATATCGTGTTGTTATTTCAAATACAAAATAACAATTCACTTATATAAAAAATAGGTTGAATTAGCTCAATATTAGTGGAGGATTAGAAAATTAGGTAGTTAGCATTGGTAATTCAAAATTAAGTAAGTAACCAAAAGAACTTTTTTTTACCCATATATATCCTCCTTATCTCTTTTAATTACACAAATATTATTTATATGAAAACTATTTCATATATAATACTCTGGTGACACTGTTTATCCGAATTCAGTAATATTGTTCATCACCGGAAAACATGAAAACTGTATGGTTATGAATGGTAACTATTTGATTACCGTCCTAAATAACATGATACCACGATAATTATAAATATTGTTGGCGAAAACAAGTTTTGTTGTGTTAAATAAATTATTACACGATAACAATCAAAATAACTAATTATACGAACTTTTATCATGCTAAGGTATCTCGNATTATACGAACTTTTATCATGCTAAGGTATCTCGTATAATACTTATGTTAACTTACTAAAATATTAAATATATCATATAATATTTATATTTCACGATAACAATATATTTAACATTTAAATAACGAATTTAACTTGATAAAAATTATAATAACATTCGTCTTTTTGGAAAATAATAAGTGAAAAATTCAATTCAAAAGGGTATTTTGGAAATAATTTTTTTTCTCTCGGTTGACAATTAAATTACTTTGACCACCTAATTTTTCATTCCTATGTTGTCATTCAGTGGTATTTACCTAAAAAATATTCCTAGTTTATTTAGAGGGCAGCTAATGATTTGTTTTTATTTTGTTTACTTACCTTGTAGCTTGAGTATGAGCAGTAGAAGGGGCAAGATGCTTTGTAAGAATCTCTGTACATATCAGCAAATTCAAATAGCTGCAAAAATAAATAAGCATAATTACTAATACATAATTTAATTCATACCATGACTGGATTTAATGATAATATGCTATTTAATTTGGAATGGATTTGTTACTCACTGATTTGGCATGGTTTAGTAGGTTGGATGAATAATTTGAATCAAAAGTTTTGTAAACAATCGCGGCGGAGGCTAGAGCAGCTGCGGCTTCACCGGCAGCTTCGGAACCAGGGGAAGAGGAAGTGATCTTATAAAGAGTTCTAGGCGTATCCATATCTTCTGGTCTCTCCCAACATTGATGATCTGAATTTCCATCGCCCACCTTTTTATATTCATCATAAAATTTAATTTCAAATGAATCATATAAAGAATCCAACTTAGCTAGGGGCCGGTGTCAAATTCAATTTGGTTTCAAAAATAATCTAACTAGTATTATTATTATTATTATTATTATTATTATTATTATTATTATTATTATTATAATGGTAGATTGTTTAAGGATTGAAATCCAAACGTACTACATGGAGTTAATATTTAAAGAAAAATTAGGTGGTGCCCGCGCTAAAACGCGAGAAAATTATTTAAAATACATTAATAAGAAATTAATTGAATTTAAAATGTTTTAACATTAGACAAATATTCAACTTCAACCAAACCAATGTAAATAACAACATAAAAACCAAAAAGCCAAAAGTTACTCAACCAAACCTAGTGCATAACATTCGTTTTAAAAACATTGAAAAATCCTCCAATCAATTGTTAGAATTTCTTTAAAAATTGTTTGACTCTCACGATATTGAACAACATTATTATATGGTAAATTTGTCCACACACTTGGTACAAAAGTGATACGATCAGTCACTCGACATATCAAATCCCATTCTTATTTATTTGGGAAATCAACATACATGAGTTTCTTAACCGTGTGAAAACACAACTTGAATATTTTGAAAGATGTGGTGAAAATTGATACGGTAAAATAGGATAACAAATAAACAACTCTAAAGCACGGAGATAAGGGAGATCATCTTTTTAAAATATATATATTTTAAAGTAAATTACCATTTTAAATATTTGTAAAATATCTTAAAATGTTTTTTGGGGTTTTAGGGTTTAGGATATAAGGTTTAAGGTTAAAACCCTAAACCCTTAAATCCTAAACACCAAAAAGATTTTTATTCAAAAATCACTGAAATCTAAACCGTAAAACCTTAAATCTTAAACCCAAGTAACACTAAACCCTAATCATATAAGGTTTTAACCCTAAACCCTAAACGAACTTTAAATCCTAAATGACCATTTTTTAAGGGGCTTAACCACATATAAGTTATTTTTCTCATTAATCACATATACTCACATTCCTTCCTTTTAATTATTTTTCTTGTAAGAAGTCTAAAATATCCCTATTTTAATATTTACTATTTATGGGATTTTAAGGTTTAAAATCTAGGGTTTAGGATTTTTAAACCCTAAACCCTAAAATCCTAAACCCTAAAAAGTCTTTCCACCCCTAATAAACCCTAATCTCCTAATATATAAACCCTAAATCCTAACAATTAAACTCTAATAGTTATTCAAAATTAAACCCTAAGTTTATAAGGATTTAACCATAAATCCTAAACCTTTAGTAAATCATAAACTCTATAATTTTACTAAACCCTAAATCCTAAAATCCTAAACCCTAACAAATATATCATTTATAATGAAAAATAACTTTGGGAAATGAAGGGTATAATGATATTAAAATAAAAAGGTGTGGTCATATGTGGTTAGTGGGTATGTAAAGTTGGGTTAATTGTCATTCTTTTTTTTTTAATACATTTTCTAAAGTAAAATACCATTTTAAATATTTTATAATGTCTTATAATGTTTTCTAGGTGGTATTTGCGCTAAAGCGCGGAGATAATTATTTAAAATACATTCATAAAAAATTAGTTGAACTTAAAATATTTTAACATTAGACAAATACTCAACTAAAATCAAACCATTTTTAATACCGACATAAAGTCCAAAATAACCAAAAGTTACTCAACCAAACTTAGTGCATAACATTTGTTTTTAAAAGAGTGAAAAATTCTCCCATCAATTGTTAGAATTTCTTCAAAAATCGTAGGATCTCTCACAGTATTGAACAACATTATTAGATGGTAAATTTTTCCACATAGTGATACGACCAATCACTCGACATGTCAAATCCCATTCTAGTTTATTTAGGAAATAAGCATACATGAGTTTCTTAACCGCGTGAAACATACCAACATGAATATTTTGAAAGATGAGGTGAAAACTGATACAAAAAATAGCAAATAAACAACTCTAAAGCACGAAGATAAGAGAGAATTTCAAAAATACCATTTTGGTGTAGTTTTTTTCCCCCAAAAGACCATATTTTTTATATACTTTTTAAAAAATAAATTACCATTTTAAATATTTTTAAAATGTATTATAATATTTTTTTGGGGTTTTAGGGTATAGGATCTAGGGTTTAGGGTTAAAAACCCTGAATCCTAAACACCAAATTTTTTTTTTATTAAAAAAATCACTAAAATATAAACCCTAAAATCCTAAATCTTAAACTCAAGTAACACTAAACCCTAACCCGATAAGGTTTTAACCCTGGACCCTAAACCCTGGAATCCTAAACGAACTCTAAATTATAAAAGACCATCTGTTTTTGTTTTTACATTTTTAAAAGCAATTTATTATTTTAAATATTTTTAAAATATCTTATAATATTTTTTTGGATTTTAGGGTTTAAGGTAAAATCCTACACAAAATATCTATAAGGTTTTAACCCTAAACCATGGTTCCCTAAACGAACACTAAATCCTAAAAAGTGGGAGATTGATAAAACACGGGTGACTCTCACAATGTGTGATTGATAACCACAGTGAACCCCATGAGGAGAATCCAAATAATTCATGACTTTAATTTTTTTCCTTTTTTTATTTTGATTTTATAGTCAAAACACTTGAATTTTAAATGAGTTATCGCAAAATAACAACATATGCAAAAAGATGATATAAGTAAGCAAGTAATTTCTTTAGTGACAAACTTTTTTATCGTTAATGGGTATACTTTGTTTTTTGTACCTTTTTATCGTTAATGTTTTTTTTTTCATTATGGCCGTAGAGAAACAAAAATGGGCTTAAACGGGTTCAACAAAATGATTGTTCAATTAAAAGTTTATGTTTGTTTGAATCTTAAACCCAAATAACACTAAACGCTAACAATATAAGGTTTTAACCCTAAATCATGGTTCTCTAAACGAACTCTAAATCCTAAAAATTGGGAGATTGATAAAACTTAGGCGACTTTCACTGTGGAAGATTGATAAATCGAACTTGGAATAGCAGAGTGATTCCCCGCGTGGAGAATCCAAATAATTTTTGACTTTAGCTTTTTTTAAATCATTTATGTCGCTATTAACAATGGTTTGGTTTTAACCCTAAACCCTAAAATCCTAAAGATAAAAAGATTTTTATTCAAAAATCACTAAAATCTAAACCCTAAAACCTTAAATCTTAAACCAAAATAACATTAAACCCTAACCATATAAGGTTTTAACCCTAAACCCTAAACCAAGGTTCCCTAAATGAACTCTAAATCCTAAAATGTGGGAGATTGATAAAACTCAGGCGACTCTCACAATGGGAGATTGATTAATCGAGCTCGGAATCGCAGTTAATGTTTGTAGCGAAAAAGGATGAGGAGATGTCAACATTTGTGTAAAAAAGAATTGTAGAGCAAAATAACATGACTTTATTTATATGTGTTTTATAACCATTTAATGATTATATGTTATTTATCATAGGCTGGACAGGGCTAATACTATTTCTTTTGTAGCGATCATATGTTATGAGGAAATTAACTAATAAACACAGTGATTCCCCGCGCAGAAAATCTAAATAATTCATGACTTTAGTTATTTTTCATTTTTTTATATATTATTTTATAGCCAAAACACTTGACTGTTAAAAGATTTTTTCGCCAAATAACAACATATGCAAAAAGATGATATAAGTAAGCAAGTAATGTTTTTTGGTGAACAACCTTTTTTTATCGTTAATGAGTATATTTTTGTTTAATGATCATTAAAGTAATTTATAGTTAATGAATTTCTTTTATTTTTTTTTATCATTATGGCCCCTAGAGAAATTAAAATGGATTTAAACGGGTTCAACAAAATTGTTGTTCAATTAAAAGTTTTTATTTTAATAAAACTATTTATTTTAAGTAAAAATAAAAGATAAATGTAATTTTTTCTAAACGTTTTTCTCCCTATTTTAATGGGCCGTAGAGAAATTAAAATGAGTTTTAATGACATGTCATACATCCAATAGTATTCTGACACATAATCTTTTTTAAAATATATATATATATATAGGAAAAAAAAAACGTAGAATCATTGCGAGCTCGCCACCTAGAATTGTTCCGTTCACAAATGTATATAAGATCTAACTAATGGAAAATAGAATCCAAAATCTCTAGTTGAAAATGTAAGAATAACGAATTACTGAGAATTGTGGTTGTAAATGAAAGATTGATACTGAACTATTTATTAGCTTACGGCAAAATATATATAGTACATGTGATTTATTAACCGGAATATACCAAAATTTATTGGTTTGGTTTAATTATAAATGGTTAATAGAAATGGATGTACCTGTGTGTAGAAAGTAGTAGGGGAAGTATGAGCACGAATGATAAAATCGGTTGCCCATTTGATAGAAGACCGGAGATAACCGAGCTGGTTAACGGAGGAAATCTCATTTGAGTATTCAATTGCAGCCCAACTCAATAAGGTTGTGGTGAATGACATTGGCCACACAAATTTAACATTGTCTCCCGCATCATAGTACCCTCCCATCAAATTCACCTGAAAGAATCAAAACAAAATTTTAAATTTCTAATGATAATACAAAATTGGTAACAGGTAAACATAACCACTGGATATAGCCGGTTTACGTTATCTAGTTGACCATCGGAGAGGGCAGAATCACCTCGCCATTTAACCCGTTGGTCAACCGGAAGTTTACCGGATCGTTGGCCTTCAAAGAACAAGATGGACTTGTTCAGTGCATCTCCATAATTTAGAGCTTCCAAGCTTTGGAAAACCATGAACACACTAAGTAACATTATGACAAAGAGCTTGCCCATTATTGTAAAGATTGTTTTTAAAAATGTTTCCTTTTTGAAATGGGTTTTTGGTGTGTCTCTATATTGCATGAAATGGTTCAATGGGGTATTTATATATAGATATCCCATGCAAGTAAAGTTGTGTACGTTATATCATTTCATTATATGTTTCACGTAATTTAGGGTAATTTGGCTGCACTGTTCATATGTTTATGGTCTTTAACTAGACTTAAGTTTCGATGATCACGGAACTGCAATAAAAGATTAACAATAAAGCAAGTTGCAGTTATTGACATTTCATATCATATGGTTTTCGCTAACTACCATAACCATTTTTTTCTTTTGTATTTTTGTGAAATTTTATATCATTTTACGCATATTTATTGGTCTGAAATTGCAAAAATGTATCTCAAGCATCCAAAATTGTACGTAGTTATATATATATATATATATATATATATATATATATATTGGCACTTCTTTCCTTTAATTTAAATATAACAAGAACAGTACAAATTTTTGGTTAACATGGGGTCAAATTTTCTTTTCCATAACCATGCCTAGACTTTTGGATATAAAAGCAGATGAAAATCATATAGAAGTAACCCATAGCTGCTCATTTTCATAGATAATATATCCCACTAGACAAGTTCTTGTTTTATAATTCAGGGTGCATCCCAGATCTATGGAAGGGTCCGAGACTAATTACTCTGGAGAAAAGACAACTCATGTATAGGTCCTCGTCCGAGTTTTCAAATGGGTTGTAAGCAATGGATCTATACCCATGTGATCACCGGATAAAGAGAATAAATTCTGCGCATGGCGGGAATCGAACCCTGGCCTCGACCAACAGGGCGACTCTTCCATCAAACGAAGAACCACTCTTCCACCACCGCGTGGTTTAGACAAGTTATTTACCAAGATAAACAAAAGAAATACGACCCAGCTGATAGAAAAGAAACAAATTCATTCCTATATTTTTTCTCCACAGACAACGAATTAACTTTAATTTGAGTTGTATAACACTTTATATATATGAGGTTGTAAGAGATTTAAAGTAAAATTTATTAGTTCTAGTTTAAATATATGCCAAAAACAATCATAGAGTTCCAATAGTTGGCATGCAAATAACTTGGGAGACTATCTATGGTCATTGGTTTTATAGTTTTAGATGTCTTTCTTCCATTTTTGGGAGACAATTGTTCGGTTTCATACCGGTTTATATCATAAATTCCCGAATTCAATAATCTAAGATATTTCAAATGTTAAAAAATGAACTTTTTTTGTAACAACTATCCTTGAATGATCTAGATGAAATGTGGAATATATATTTTCTAGTTTATGACGGTTTTATTTAATAAAACTGATGAAAATTGAGGATATAAATTACAATATCAAACTTCTGGTTTTAAACACATGATCTTTTGAATTGACGTACTCAAAATATATATAGTGAACTTTTGTTTTTCATAACATTTTCTTGATTTATTTAGCAAAAAAGCATTATTTTGATATGGTGTGAATCAGTATACTTGTTTTTTTATATATATATGTAAAAGTTGTTTCTTCGTTTTAAACGTTTCGGTTCCGTGTATCATGCAACCTAGAATATTACACTAAAATCGCTTAAGGATAAAAGAGAACATATCATGGGGCGTGTGCAAATAGGTATGTTTGGCTTAATTCATTTTTGATTATCACATTTGTCTGGTACCAGTGGTTTGTAATGATATGGAGTGGAGATGCCGTGCCGTAGAAAGGGCTGCCTAAAATATTCAGCACCCATTCCTCCTACGTCAACCAAAGATTTTGCAGTTAGCTTTTATTTCATTTATTTATTAATTATTATAGTTAGTAGTTTATTGTGTCCCTGATATCCTGCAACCCTATTGCTTGCTTTTTTTCTTTTTTTCTTTTTTTTGATATCTGAAAATAAAATTAAAACATCAAATTTTACAAGAAAACAGACAAAGCCTACAGTCCTCGACAAACAGAGCTCGAAACGGACTGAGGAGACAAATATTACAATCCTCGACTAACAAAACTCGAAACAGCCTAGGAGACTAAATCTTACAAACCCGATTAACAAAACTCGGGTCTTGCATGACTCTTAACCTCGCGAACATGAGGGACATTAACGGAGTAATACACAAAACTCCTAGCTAACTTGCGCTATATTTAGCCCCTGCTTCAACCTCAACTCGCAAATCTACTTTATGCAGAACTAAACCCAATGGCCAACGCCGGAGTCCAAACCTAGAAAATGTTTTTGTCCTTGTCCTCACCTTATATCATGGAGACTTCAGAAATTAACACAAATACGTTCTATATGTGGAGACATAACCAATTCCCCTTTCTAGGAGAATCCAACAAACTGCCGAACGGAATTGGAAACAAACCAAATTTGACTTTACACGAACGAAACAATGCAAGAACTGATCAGACCTCGACCGATTATGATGTTTACTTCTCGTGGAGGAGAGTAAAAAACCGTTTTAATCGATTCCTCAACCCGAAAAATAGGAGAAGAAGGATGCGATCCAATTCAAAAAAAAAAAAAACATTAACCAAGGAGGGAGGAACATAGGTTATCAATCACAAGAGCATAAACCTCTAACACAAACAGACAAAACTAAGAGCATAAATCTTAAAATAGCACCAGCCCTATTGGCCAAATGGTACAAACAGCACCCGTCGAGAACCAAACAGGAGGTTAATCGATTCCTCAACCCGAGAAACAAGAGAAGAAGGATGCGATCCGATTCAAAAAAAAAAAACACTAACCAAGGAGGGAGGAACAAAATTATCAATCACAAGAGCATAAACCTCTAACATAAACATACAAAACTAAGAGCATAAACCTTAAACTAGCACTAGCCCTATCGGCCAAATGGTACAAACACCACCCGCCGAGAACCAAACAGACCCCAAACCTCCCCAAGATACCAACAAACCCCCAAATACCTTCCTACGAGCACTAACCGTAGTTACTGCTGGTTTCGAGAGACCCTCACATCTTCAGATCTGGAAATTAAACAGTCTCAAAACTGCAATTAAAACAGGCAAATACCTTCTGAATCGAGAGCGAAACCGATGGAGGAGGAGCCAAACCACCGACCGGAACCACTAGAACGAGCGAGACCGACGAGGCAAGGAAAGAAATCAGAGAGGAGAAGACTCTCCAGGGTCTCGTCAAGAAGAGGATCTGGCCAGGTAGACAAAGGAACTAAAAGACAAGAGAAAAGAACAGTGAGGCACCGGCAAAAGCCGGATACCGGAAAATCAAAGATCGTTGGCGGTGTCTCCAAGCTAGAGAGAAAAGGGCGAACCGTCAGCCTGACCCTATTGCTTGCTTGTTGTATGTATTTTTCATTTATTGTCATTTAGTTTCTAAATAAATAATAGGAACTCAACAAGGTCCATAGAAAAACTAGTTGTTGATTTATTAATTACACTTAAATAATATAAATTTTATTGTTATTCTAGAATGAATTTTCTCTAACTAAATGATTCTTGGTGGTGATCAACATTTTTTCATGGTTTAGAAAAATTGGTACCGTATAAGTTTATATCCAAAGAGTTTTATTGTATGCTCTAGAGGAGGCATATTTAAGGGGGGCATATTGGATCATGTATTTGGAGTGATTTCGTGTGATTTGGCAAATTCAGTGTTATTGGAACATGTATTTTAAAAAACCTTTTAAAAATCAGTGTTATTGGACTAGTGATTTTAACAAACACCATCAAATTCAGTGTTACTGGAAATATTTTAATCATTTGGTTTTAAGTGATTTTAGAGTGTTTTGGATGAGTTTCTTACTTAAAAATGGAAATACTCAAATCACATGGTTTTAGGTGGAATTTGAAGTGATTTCATTAAAACTCTTTCAAATCATCAAAACTCTCCAAAACCTCATTAAACATCAAACCATTTCAAACTCATGATCCAATACACCCCCCTAAGAGTTTAGAAGTCTTATATCTTTTCCAGAAGACGAAAAAAATAATTATTTTGATATGTGACATAATTTTTATAGATAAAAAATGAGATACAAAATAAATCTAAGCTAACTACAGTTATACTTATTTGCAATCGGAATAAAGTCAGGCGACCTTATAATCAAGAAAAAAGATCTACACACTAAAGAGATGTATTTATAGAAANAGAAGTTCTTGCACCCTTATTGCTTTTATATGATTTGGAGAAGCCTGCAAAGAGCTCAAGAAGATTGAATGCCCAATCGATTGAATGCACATCATCAATCGATCGATTGGTGAAGGATCTAAAAGATTCGAGACTCTTCTGTGAATATTCAATGGTTATTCATAACATATTCAGAACAACAATCGATTGATGGATAGACATAATCGATCGATTAATAAGGATAAAATCACAATATTTTGATCCTTATCCTCTGATTCGTTCCTGTCTCATCTCTGATTCTTCTGCCGACTACCTCAACCTAGATAAAGATGAGAACTACGACAGAAGAAACACACTACTCACAAGCTTACAAGCGAGCCAACTTCACCAAAGTTTTCATATTTTTCTAGTTCTTCATTTCCTTTTGTATATGTTCTCAAGTGCTGTAAATGAGAAGTTCTCATCCCCTGTCTTATGGATTGGAGAAGTGTTTTGAACCCTTATTGCTTTTATATGATTGCATTTTCTATTATGTTTATTGCTTTCATATCTGAGTAGAAACCTTGTTAGGAATAGAGGTTATTCAAAAGAAATCATGTAGTATAGGATTTATGACAAGACTGGTTATTAGCTTACCAACTGGAGTATAATCATATGCATTAGGTACCAATTGGAGTAAAAATCAATGGAGCTTCTCAAGATGTCTAAGAGTGTTATATGAAGACTTTGGAAGAGTTTGATGGGGTTTTGAAGAGTTTGGGATAGTCTGGAGCATTTAAGCATTTTTTGCAAATCCCACAACTTTCTCATACGACCTAAAAGTTATGTGATTCCAAGTCTCGGGGTAATATAACTCACTCCTCTATATCTCCGCAAAATTTCAGCTCCATTGAATGATTTTAGTACCACCATTCGCAGTCAAATCTGAGACCCTTCGGTTTTAGCCTAAACCAGTCAATTGGCTCAAATTGGTCGGTTTAACTTATTAATTAATTGGTTTATTTGCCCAAAATCTAACCTAGATTTCTATTCCTCATTCCCTAATATAAATACATTTTGTTAGTCATTTCTACTGATGTTTTTTCATCTCAAGAACACTAAATGTTTTGTAACTGTCTTATGAATTTTAAGATTATGATCTTTGCTTAATCATTATCTTATTATCCTTTTTAATTATGCTTAATATGGTTTTCATTATGTTTATTGTTTCTTTTGCCATGTGTGAGTAGTCTTTTTATGGGTCTTGCATTTAAGGTAGAAAAAAAGAGAAAAAGGTCTAGTCCAACATGGGTCCGCCACAATTCTTGTGTCTCATACGCATCCACGTTTATAATGAAGTCGGCATGATTAAGGCAATCGGTGCACGTGAAATGATCACTTTGTTTAATAATTTATTTTCCCAACGTTTGTTTAAGGTAGATTAGGGTGGTTTTATGGTTAGAGGATGATGATCTAAGGTTAGGGGATTTGTTTCCTTATATAATTTGGGGTCTTATTGCTAGTTTAGGCTTGATCCCTAAATTAGATTATAAGCTTGAATTGTGTCCGGAAGGTGCTTGATGAAATGCTCGAAAGAGAAAATTATGTTGCTTTTCTTCTTTAGGCATTCAAAAATGATGCTAAAGGGATTAGTGGTATAGGTGATATATTGCGTTTTAACTCGTTCTAACCCCGGTTTTAAACTATTTCTC
>OVAP01001720.1:203-22490 GCA_900406295.1 Aurinia saxatilis | reverse complement strand
AGATAGGCAATAGGATTATGTAATGAATAGTTTATAGGTTTACTTTCATATGAGGACTTAATATAAATGATAGATAAATCTGCTACTAATACACCACTTAGAGCAAGAGATCCAACTTTACTATATATAGTTTAGTAGAATTTGATTTCTTGAACTTGNAACTTTACTATATATAGTTTAGTAGAATTTGATTTCTTGAACTTGATGCCTAGATTAATTGGTTGATCAGCCCATAGGTTCTCTTTCTGAAAGGATATATGATAGAGTTAACTCGGATACTAATATATTGCGTTTTTAAAAATCTTTTAACACTTGATTTTCCTTTTTTTCGAGTCTTTTGGTTTGTTTAGAGTCTTAACAGGTGCTTAATGTATTGGAGTATGGATTGAAGGTTTGGAATGAAGATTTGAGGCAAAATGAGGCAAACCAGTGAAATGACAATGCAGAACCAGTCTGAAGTGCCTTAAAGATCGTATCAGACGAAGGATTACCCGTTGGAATTTAAATCTTAAATTTTGACACGATATAGGAAATTGAGTGAGCTTCATTTTTTCGGTGGTTTCAAGTCATTCTGTTTTACTGAAGATATGTATTTCCATCCGAATACCAAACTTGGAAAGTTGTCAATCATGTGATTTGCTCCAATCACTCCTCAATTCTCTCATCATGGACGAAAATTGGATCCATAAATCAGTGCTGAGGTTCCCTTTTAGCACCAATAAGCATTCTCTTTAGTTTCATTCTATTGTTCATTCCACATTTCTCTTCCCTTTTGGTTCTTGTTTTTCATTCTTATTGTTCTTCATTTTGTTCTTGAGATTTTGTGAGTTTCTCTTGGAGACTTCCTTGGAGGCTGTCATTTTCCTCTCATTCCTTGCATTTACAATTATTGAGAAGTTTTCTTGAACCTTGTTCTTTCATTATTTTTATTATTAATAAAGTATTATTCAGTATTTCATTGCTTTTAATTATGTTCATCATTTCTTATTGTTTTCTTGTTAGTTTAGTCATGTGTGAGTAGTTAGGTTGTTAGACCTAGGGGAATCTATGGATTGTTAAGTTAGTAACTGGATGTAAATAGGTAGATGTGTAGAGAATTCCCTCCTAATAAAACCTTAAAGCCTAAACTAGAATTGATCACCTAGTTTATGTTCATAGGACTACCTATTAAACGAAAGTGTAGTAGGAATCCTGAAAACTTATTAGGAGAGCAGATTGTCCTTAGCCAACGAAAGTTGATGCTAAGGCAAGTTGTGAACAAATCAAATCTGCTCTAGTAAAGCTCTCTAGCTAGTTTAAATCCAAATGAAAGTTTAGGCATTTAGTTAGTCTAGAGAAGTGATTGGTACCACGAAAGTAGACCAATTTAGAATTATATTTGAGTTGGAATTGAGTACAATTAGAACATGAATAAACATCCAGTTTAGTTTTAGACAATCCATTGACTATGCCTAAGTCTAGCATTTTTATCATTATTATAAAAAACCCCGAAGAAAATTACAAACCAAAAAAAAAAACCAAAACCCTTTGAATTATTCGATTTAGCTTAATTAATTAAATTGATAAGTTATAGTGTAATTGCTGGGATTTGTGGATTCGATCATTTACTACTGCATTGATAAAATGTTAGTTGTCGAGGTTTTAATTAGTAAAATAGACAACTTATTAAGTGGCGCCGTTGCCGAGTCCCACCATTTTACCTGTTACTGAAAAATTTATATTAAGTCTAAATCATTTACTAACTTTTTCTTGTTTTTGTCTCCTCGGTGTTCTTGCAGGTGCATGACCAGAAGCCGACATTCAGCAGCTGACCTTGTAATCTTGTCCAACGACGAGCTTGCGAGAACAGAAAGAGTTAACCGGAGAAACCAGTTGAATCCTGTCACAATGGCTGACAATCTCGACGCTGCAGCTCTTCAAGAGCAACTGGCAGCTATGCGTTTTCAAGTGGAAGCTCTCCAGAAGCAGGCCCGCCACCGTCCATTAGAATTGAACTCTGCTAGTAATGGAAATTTTATGACTCGTAATATTACAGATGCTTTAGAGAACATGGCTGAGAGTTCTTCGGAGAGGAGCCCAGAATATGATAGAGGCAAGAAGTTTGCTTCTGTGGAGGCTCAGCAGATAGCAGAGCTAACCAAGCAAATCAGCTTGCTTGTGAAAGCAAACCAGCGCGGCGTAAACTCCTGCGATAGAGAAGGTGGTCATGTACCTTCCGAGGAGAATATGATGGGTGAAAATGATGATGAAGAGGAGTGTAACTATGTCACTGGCCAGGGGTACAAACAAGGCTACAACTCCAACTACAAGCACCCAAATCTCTCTTACCGCAACACAAACGTCGAAAACCCGCAAGATCAGGTATACCCACCTACAAACAATGTTGGTTCTAACAATGCTTTTGTTCCTTTTCACGGACAGAAGACTTTTCAAGGCCAAGGATACCAGAAGCAGCCATTCACCAATCACCAGGCTCCCATGCCTTCTGCACCACCTTACCAAGCTCCAGCAAATAATTCTCAAGATGAGTTGAAGTCAATGATGCAGATTATTCTCGCCAACCAGCAGAAAGCAGCGGGAGAGATAAATGCCAAAATTGAAAGCCAAAATGCAAAGGTCAATGGCATGTACAACAACTTGAATATGAAGTTCGAAGCCTTATCGAGCCATGTCAAGAAGTTGGACACTCAAGTAGCTCAAACGGCGGAAGCAGTCAAGCGATCACATGAGACACTTCCTGGAAAATCTACTATGCAGTCTCAGGTAGCACATGTAAATGCCATCACTTATGGTACTGATGCAGTGCTTGATGTTTCATGAAGTACAACAGATGCATAGCTTCGTGAGGCAGCTATCACCATTCCCACTCCTGCTGTCCCTCATACTCCAGCACGCGTGTACACTCCGTGCGTGCCATATCCTCGGCCTCGTCCGAACACATCAGAGGAGGTTGCCATCAGATACGAACAGATGTTCGAGAAGCTCAAGGTGGAATTCCCATCCAAAGAAGTTCAAACATTACTAGTTTTGGCAAGGTGCATTGATAGGAGAGCTGCAAGTCATTACAGCATTGAGGACAGAGTTCATATAGTAGCTGAGGAGGTCCGTGCAGTCTTAAAGAAAAGACTACCCAAAGCTAAACTGGAATTGGTTCAACCACCAAAACAAAGGTTGTTACCCAAGGTTGAAGACCCGAGGAAGTTTGTTGTGCCATGTTCCATCGTAGGAGTCCGGTTTGCGGATTCTCTATGTGATTATGGGTCTTGTGTGAATATCATGTCAAGAGCTACTGCAGAGCACTTGGGGATTAAAAAGCTGATACCTCCAAAGATGACTCTCGCCTTTACCAACTTCTCGACTACTACTCCATGCGGTAAAATACTTGATTTACATGTGGAAATTGGTGATTGCATTGTTTGTGCTGATTTTCAGGTTGTAGAGATGCAACGAGGATCCATACCACCTTAACTTCTGGGCCGGCCATTCATGGCTACTGTAGGTGCCGTTATAAACATGTCAACGAAGAAAATGACATTCGCCCACGTCGACAAGGAAGTTTCCTATGCAGCTGTCCCAATGACGGGACCAACGAAGCTTGCATCGAGTATCTACAGTGCCAATGAAGCTCAGTCACTGGGTTCCAAGAGCACAATAGTAGATGTTGATTCTCATGTCCGTACCAAGGAGCCAGTAACGAAAGGTGAAAGGAAGCGTCGAGCACAGACGGGTCTCAAAATCGTTTGCCAGAATCAGCATCGTCATACCACTACACTTGAGAGACAAGGAGACGAGTTTATCAAGGAGATGCTGAAGGGTACAATGTCTTTATTTCCTAACGTTCGTTCTTGGCAGGTAAAAGATGGTGCGTTTGCTGCAATCGAAAAGAAGGAAGGACCGGTTTCCAAAAGGGTGTCACATGATACAGGAGATCCACATCTCCTTGGTGATCCATCTCGTGCGTAAAAAGGAACAAGAGTCAAGCTCTGCGATTTAAAACAAAGCGCTAAGTGGGAGGCAACTCACTAGGTACTTCTCCTTTCTTTTATTTTCTCTCTTTCTTTTTATTTGTCGTATTTTTTTTTGTTCTTATTTTCACACCGGAGACGATGTGAAGTAAGTTTGGGGGAGGGTACAAGTCTGTACTGATGATTTTTCTTCTTTTGTTTTATTTTTCTTGAGTCATTTTAGAGTCATTTTCGATTTTTCATGTCTAAAAAAAAAAAATGTTTTGCATTAAAATAAATTAGGGGACAGTGATGATATTGCCTATATTGATGCTAGTATTTGTTTTCCTCGGATAGATTTTTTATTAGTGTCATTCATTGACTTACGAGATTTGTGAAAACTTGACTTAGCGCCCTGCCAATAAGTGTTCTTGTTAGTGTGAAATCTCGTTTGATTTGATGCCATCCCTAGATTATTGGACTTAATTTGACTTAATTTTCTCATCTATGTCTATTTGATCACGTGCATGTATTTTTACTTTCCACCTTTTACCACTTTTTTCAATTTCTAGAAAACCCCCACATGTTAAAATCCCAAACCATATTTTCAAACCAATGCATATTTTCTTGAGTGAGGTCTTTTCCTGTGTAAAAGCTCGTAAGCATTAGAGCGACATGTCTTTTTCTTCCATTAGTATTAGTCACATTGACTAATCTAGGAGGGTTGGGAACTTGTGAGCTCTTATTCGAGTTATTTCAGTTTACTCATTTTTGAGAATTGGGTAGAATAGAATGGAATAAGTTTGGGGGAATTGAGAAGTTTAGATTACGGTTGGAATCATAGAATTGGAATAAGATTAAATTTTGCCTAGAAGAACTCATAGCTAGAACCACTCTTATAGCAATACTTTATCATTCTTATGTTATTCAGTCTATGTATAAAAATAAAAAAAATAAAAAAAAGAGGAAAACAGCAAAAAAGAAAGAGAAAAAAAAGGAAGAAGAAAATTCAGGTTAATAGGCTTAAGAGTGGTTAGAAATTATGTATTATGAGAGTTCTCTAGGTAGTGTTGATGTGTATGAGATGATGGTGAATTGGTCTAAGTGAGAGTTTTTATTTTCAAAAATTGGGATGGGTAGAATGGAAGAAATTGCTTGTATGCATCAATTGTTGTTTTCTTCCTTGCTTTTACATAATGATAGCATTCCTGTTTTTGAGAGTTAGTCGCCATAAAAATATGATACACTTAACCATTTCTCTTTTCATCTTGAGCCTTTTTCTATACCAAACCAAATGTTGTGATCATTTGTCCATTTTTTAGACTGCGCCTGATTATTAATTGAATGTTAAAGGGATGGTGGATAAGAATCGAGTGGGATCATTGGCATTGAGCTTAAAGATAAAATTGGAGTAGTGATGGGTGCTCTAAGCATGAATGAGTAGGAATTTTGCATGTCAAAGATTAGCGTTAATTCGAATCCGTCATTGGAACTTAGTATGCATTCTTTCTAGCTATGAGTCCCCGCCTTCAAACCTTTCTCCCTTCTTTAGCTTTTGCTATTTGCTTGCGGACAAGCAAATATTAGATACCAATTGAACTAGACTAGCTAAGCCTGACCATAAGGATAGTTAGATATTAGTGATTTCAATTATATAGCCTAAACTAGTATTTACATCGATTACTACCCTGAATAATTCAAACTGTGATCCTCTGATGCATTACCTGATTTCCTAACGCTTTTTATTATTGCATTCTCTCACGTTTTATTTTGTTTAAGCATTTTCAAGCATTGATCGATCGACCGCATAATCTGCCATCGACCAAAAGGTGTTTCAACCGATCGATCAGTTCATACGACCGATCGATCGCAACAAAACCATTTCATTTACTGCTTAGCTCGAGTGAAGTTGGACGTGCTACTGTGTACACTCTGCTCTCTGTGGATATGATCCCTAAGTACTACTGCGATACTTGTGCGCTTGCAGGAAATATTTTGGGCGAAAACTAATTCCCATCAAGTTTTCTGGTGCCGTTGCGGGGAGCAATAGTGACCACTAGCATAACAATCAAATTTCAGACTAAGCTTTTCCCTTATTTCATTTTTAGTTATTTATTTTCTGTTTTTGCATTTTTAATCTTGTTTTATTTGTTTGAGGTACCAACTCATGTCACAACGAAACAATGGAGGGTCTGATAGCACCCACCGACACTACACACCTTGCATGAGACCCTACTCTCCTAGGGAACCTCGCAGTGGCTTCTCACTGCCAGCACCTAAACCCAAGATCTTTGAGCGACATCAAACCCATCTAGGGAATCAGCAGGCATTCATGCAACCTAATCATTTCCAATCTGGGAACCCTAACAGAAGGATCGAAGAGATGCTCGGACAAATCTTGGCCAAACAAAGGAATTTTGAGGAAGAAATAGGCAGTAGATTCGACTCGATAGCTGTTAGAATTGATGGGATTAAAGAAGAAATGAGACATCTAGGGAAGGTAATCCATAACAACTCGGTGACTCTCAATGAGAAATCCAGAGAAATGTACCAACTAAGCTACACCACAAGGAACAACAAAGCTAAGCTAGATGATAACCTCAATACCACCAGAGACCGCATCGATGAAGTAGAAGGACAAATAACGGAAATGAAATCCAAGCATGGGAGGTTCCAGACGGTCAAGGCCTTCAACAACAACATGAAACCAATCAAAGAAGAGATTCAGACACTAGAGGGAGAACTCGGCCAGATCCAAGACCGCCTTTCAAAGATTGAGGATCAGTCAGAGCTGTCAAAGGAGAGAGCAAAGACAGAATATGATAAGATGAACCACTCGATGGACTGCCTGGCGTATTCGATTGATGGAAGCATCAAACCACTCAAAAAGGCCATTCAGCTAATCGTCCTGAGACTTGGAAAGGTATACGATGCTGAGGAAGACGGTGAGGAAGCCCGACCTACAATGCTGCACATTGAAGAGCTGTCAGACACTAATGACCGATCGATGACAGACAATACCATCGATCGATCACTGCAACCGAACCAGGGAGATCTCTACATCAATGTACTTTAATGGATGCCAGAAGAAGAATAGATGGAAGAAGACCACCCGGTTCCAGCACGGGAACCAACAACAGATGAAGTCGGGGAACTCAACGAGGATGAAATGGAGTACGTTATTATAGAAGTCAGAAACATCCCTCGCCACCTGAACTTCAACGAAGGCATGATGTTACGACCGCTGCACAGATACCTAGAGGTATGGCCCCTGGAGAGAGTAGAAGAATTCTTCTACACGATCAGAAGAGAAACTAGCTCCACCTCGCGCCAACTCTATCGAGCAAATGATCCAGGAAGGTACTCGACCCCAATCTTGATCAACAACAAGAGGTTTTTAAACACTGTGTGCGATACAGGAACCTGCTTAAACATGATATCAAGAAAGGATGCACGATCAGCCGGCATTCTTAAATATGAGGAGCTAACAAGACCAGTCATGTTTGTCGGTGGCTCGTTTGGGAACTAGGGGTGGCGAAGGATGTCATGGTCAGAATTAAAGGATGCTTCATACACACCGACTTTGTGATCATGAATACAGATCACAGGTCATCATCCTTCATAGTTCTGGGAAGACCATTCCTCCACTCAACAAGAGCTCAGATTGATATGGTGAGAAAGAGAGTCTGTTTGACCTTCGTCAACAAAGAGACATTATATTTGTCAACAACACAAGGTATTCCAAGGTTGGGAGAAGAATGGGATGATGGTGGAAGACTGATAAAGAAGGCAAGGCATCGACCGAGTTCACCAAACACTGACACTGAAACTTTGAAAAATTCCGTCTGCCTGTTTTCTGCAAACAATGGTGTAGCAGCTTCATTTCCCTTAACCGTCATGAAGATTGGAGAAGATTTGGAGGACTCAGATCGATCGATCACGGGAGAGAACTTCGATCGATCGCTAGAGGAGGAGCCTCAGCCGTCCGACCACCCACCGGGGAACTAAAAAATCTCCAAACCATGTCGAGTTAACCGACATTAAACAAAAGCGCTGAGTGGGAGGCAACCCACGGGTATGTCTTAGATTAAGTTTACTCTTAATGCATTTGTTCGTGTCTCATGAAATAGGATTCAAGGATTCAACCACGAAGAAGCAGAATCGATCAATCGCCTTAAACAGCAATCGATCGATCGCCTGCAGTTCACAAGCTCCATTTTACTTTTTCCATGGAAAACCAGAGGCCACTGATTCGAATCAAATGGTGATCCAGGAGAATGTTGCATGCTTCAACATTAATCGAGAGAGAGTAAAAAACCAGGAGAATCACATTGTGATTCGATCGATTGATGGATGCATCGATCGATGAACACTCAAAGAGATTAACATTTTCCTCATTTCAAAACGGCAAATGATGAAATACTGATGTCGTCAGGTACAAATCCTCGCCTATTCCTGTAAAGTCCTTTCAATTCCAATAAGACAAAAAAGGTCATTCGATACACTTGAAGACAACGAGGTAACCATTTTCCATCTCTATTTTAATCCATTTCACTTCCCATTTTGCCCTCACAGCTTGTCAACATCGGGGACGATGTTAGTCAAGTCTGGGGGTATTCCTCGTTATCTAACTCGTTTGTTTCTTTTGACGCACTTTACACCCATTTTAAAAATTATTATTGAGTCAAAAGCGTTTTATTGAGTCAATCTAGGTCTGGAACAAGGACCTTACTCACAACTGGAACAGCGGCCTAATGACCATTTTTACAAGACTGCCCCGAGGCACTTGTTTCAGAAACTCGATACTCAAGCTTCCTCAACACATCTCGGTTTGCACGTACTTTAATAATTCTGATTTCTGACTCTATTTTATTTGGACCTAAACCGGATATAAATCTTTCTTGCTGGAGGTATTAGACTAAGAACTTCTTATCCACTTTACCACTCTCTTGCTGATCATGAATGTCAACTTATCTTAAGTTGCTACCACACCCAGAAACCTAACCTCTTTTCAAACCCCATGCAGTATCTTACAGTATCTTTTTCTTTCTTGTCTTATATGCAGTATGTGTAAAACGGCCAGAGAGATGTGACCAACGTAGTTTTCCAATCACTCGTGAAGACTGACAAAAAAGCATGCTACGATCTTAATACATGCATGGACATTCAAAGAGAAGGTTTCAAGGCTGATTTCCCTGGTAACATTTCATCAAAATCAAGGTAAAATTCATGCCTTTCTCTATATGGTGAAAGCTTCATTGTGAAAAAAAAAAAAAAGAATCTTTATGATCCATATTTATGTAGCAAAAAGGCCAGGGAAATCATGGATCAAAATGAAGAAAGGTAGAAAACATTTAAAGGAGTACGAGAAGGTTCAAGAAGACTTTAGATTCCTTTGAAGAATCTAAGTCTGGGGGAGGAACAAGCCGAGCTAAGGAGAGAGTGACTGGGAAACTGTGCCATCAAGCGGTCCGATCTCTCCTGCTTTTTTGCAAACATATCGCATTTCTCTTGAGTACGGTAAACCCTAAACACACTAGCCTCACCTCTAAATATTAGCCCCCTCTCATTATACACCTAGCCTATTTTACCTAGTTGATAGTTTCCAGTAAGAAAGCTCACACAAAAAAAAGGAATGTAGTGAGTCAGAATTTTAGTACCTTTAGGCTATTTGCATGTTAAGATTCCTGTTGGACCAGTTGGGAGATTTATGGTGGGAGTATGAGGTGAGAACTTTTGGCAGGATTGTCGAGATAACCATCATGAAGCTGCGCCTCTAAGTTGTGGTACAAGTAAGCGAGTTCCTAACTTTTCAAACTTATTTCCCTTCTTAGCATATATTTTTTCGAGGACGAACAAAGCTAAGTCAGGGGGATTTGATAGTGATGATATTTTACCGCTTTTCGATATGATTTTTCGGTGTTTTATTAAAGAAACTATTTGATTTGAAACATAAACAACTGGATTTCACATTTTTTTTGTTTGCAAAGTGTTTTTGTGAAAACAATGCATTTTAGGTTGCAAATGGGCAATTTCTACCAAGTCCAACAAGTCAACATCAGAAGTCCCGGCCCGGATGAAGAAGATGTTTATTTTGGAATGAAGTGAGGAATTAGGAAAATCAAGCCAAGTGAGTCAGCTTTCACATGGGCTTGGAATTGAGTCATTAGCCCTCAGGAGTAAGAAGTTAAGCCCAAATTACTGAAGGAGTATCCAGAAGCCCACAAGACATGAAGGCCCAATTGACCGGACCAGAGGCTCACCGATTGATCGAAGTCCATTATGTCAGAGAAGGTTCGAGAACAAATTGAGATATATATTCTTGCATTTGGAGAGATATTTGATTACGTTGGAGATAAACTTAGAAGATACTAGATCTTCATAAAGGTGTTGAAAGATCTCAGTCGATCGGTCAAGATAGCTACGACAGATCGATCAAGAGAAGATAAGCACAAATATTTGGATTCTCATCCAAATATTTTCCCTGATTTATCTCAGCCAACATCTCCTCTCCCCTATAAATACAGAAGATTGAAGTCCGAGAGAAACATCAGAAATCTCTCTAAAGCTTCTAGGCATCCATGCTAAAAGTTTATCAGTTTCTTTGTTTTATTTGTTTTGATCATTGCTTCAAGGAAAAAGTTTGTAACCTCTGCATTCCAGAGAAGCTATTCTGAACCCTTTTTAATACAAGAAATTTTCATTTTTATCATGTCTACATTTACCATGTTTGAGTACTCTTTTAGTTAGGAATAGGGTTTTGCTATGAGGAATCATGGTTGGTAGATAGGCAATAGGATTATGTAATGAATAGTTTATAGGCTTACTTTCATATCAGGACTTAATATAAATGATAGGATAAATCTACTACTAATACACCACTTAGAGTAAGAGATCCAGAACTTGATAATGAAAGCTTTACTATTTATAGTTTAGTAGAATTTGATTTCTTGAACTTAATGCGTAGATTAATTTGTTGATCAGCCCATAGGTTCTCTTTCTGAAAGGATATATGTTAGAGTTAACTCGGATGCCAATTGAACTAGATGAGCTAAGCCTGACCATAATGATAGTTAGTTATTAGTGATTTCAACTATATAGCATAAACAAGGATTTACATAGATTACTACCCTGAATAATTCAAATTGTGATCCTCTTATGCATTACCTGATTTCCTAACACTTTTTATTATTGAATTCTCTCATGTTTTATTTTGTTTTAGCATTTTCAGGCATTGATCGATCGACCACATAATCTGCCATCGATCGAAAGGTGTTTCCACCGATCGATCAGTTCATATGACCGATCGATCGCAAAAAAAACCATTTCATTTTGCTGCTTAGCTCAAGTGAAGTTGGACGTGCTACTGTGTACACTCTGCTCTCTGTGGATATGATCTCTAAGTACTACTGCGAGACCTGTGCGCTGGCAGGAAATATTTTGGGCGAAAACTAATCCCCATCAGTCAACGATTTAGGTTCTGTGAAGAATCACTAAAGGATTGTCTATGATCGAGTCTTCGATTAGCCATTTTAGCTCACGGAAGAGAGTGACTGATTCAAGTCTGTCATCATCCTCGGTGAAAGCTGCTTCTACGGAGGAAGCTAGATCTTTTGCTCAATCAGAAAGTTCATGTAGTAAGACAAAGATAAAAATAGTACAGGGTGTTACAGCTTTAGTCGATATAGTAGAGGGGGGTGTCAAATATTTAATTGTATTTAAATGTTTTTAATCTTATTAAATTAATCTACAAACGTGATTTCAAAACGTTAATTATCCGGTTAAGGTCCGGTTCAATTTTAAATGGCTATCTGGAGAGACTAAATGTAGTACATGTGCAATTAGACAGAATCGGAAAGTTCATGTCGTAAGAAAAAGAGCAAAATAGTACAGGGCTTTACGGCTTTAGTCGATATAGTAGGGGGTTTAAAGCGAGCAACCCTAATAAAATAGAAATTTATAGTGCATAATTGTGTTTGATGCTTTGTTTATAGACATTACCTTACCAAGCTGCACAACTTCAAGATTCAGAGTCTGTTTCAGGCTAGAGAGCTTCTATAAAGCAAAAGGGACTTAAACTTGAGTAAACAAATTTTGTCTCCAAAATTGCAAGTCTTATGACGGTAAATGGATATACTATAGGCTTAGTTATTTGAACAACTTGACAAAATCAATATGAGAATGAAAATTTGAAAAATGTTTCATATGTTGGAACTTGTTAAGCAAGTCACCCTCTGATCATTCAATTCCTACAAAAACCAAATTCCGTACTTGAGAAAACCGCTTCCCATCACAAGGGGGTGACTAAAAGTTTATGTTAATATAATCGTTTCAAAATTTAAGCTTACATGAAATAGTGAGAAGCAACAACCACATATCACAGTCTTCAAATTAATAGGTTGGCTATCTTTTGCAAGAGAAGATACAACCAAGATCAACAAAATTTTGTATTAAAATCTTAAAAAAGATATAGTTGTATGATATCAAAATCCAAAGAAGCATGATCTGCAGAAATATGACTTGCATAGTAAAAGCATATCTGAACGTGTAAAGCACCAAAACTACATTTAAAAGCATAGATGTCACTTTCATGGATTTGCAACATAATCGAATCTAACATTAAATTGACATACCATCACAAATCAAGGAAAATCATTGTACAAAATGAGTCAAATTTGGGAAATTTGATGTGGGATTCAAATATCCCCACCTGATATCATAAACAAGCAGTCGAGAGAAATGGTTAAGTATCAAACAGATGGGCCGAGGTCCAACTTCGGCCATAAACTTACTGGCAGATGCCGAGGACAGTTTATCTGAGTCACATCCTCGATATAGTCCATGTCTTTGAACATGCCGAGGGAGTTTACCGAATCACGAGCTCGGCATATTTCATTGCACTTACGAAGCCGAGAACGTTATCTATATCACATCTTTGGCTTCCTATCAAGAATGTCGAGATAATTAACTAAGACATGAGCTCAGCCTGTCTCGTGACATTCACAAAGCCGAGGACATGGGTCAGAACACCTCCTCGGCAAAATCAGTGTCATGTACCTCATGCCGAGGAGTTCAACTGAATCACTTCCTCGGCCTATCCTTGTTTGATCTCAGAAAGCGAGCTCGTCGTATGGTGGGCCGAGCAGTACATAAGGAGCCCAATTCCTATCAATAGTTAAGACTCAGGCCCAACTAAAGGCGAGCCGACCTGAAGAGAAAAGGCAAGACAAATCGGGAATGTAGGGGAAGATCTAGAAGTTTAACTTATCTAGGTCGGCATAATCTTGTATATATATTCTTCTAGGTTCAACTTGTATGATCATCTTTTTCTGGCTTAAGAACCCTAAAAGCTTAAACTACGAAAGACTATACTTTACATATTAATAAAGCAATTATTTGCTAGATACTTCGTGTTTGTGACGAGCTCTTTGATTCGAGTTTTCCCAAAGACGTCTCAAACAAATAGTGATTGTGTGATTTTACCCACACATTTGAAAGGGAGAAATCAGCAAAATTTAGTATCACAAATTGTAGATCAAGTACAAAAAATCGCGTTATTGGAATAAAAATCTAAAAAAACAATCTTTAGGCGTCACGAATTTTGTTGTTCTTTGGTTTTGACAATTTGGTTTTCAATAGTTTTGGTTTAATTGACCGAGGAGAAGAGGAGAATGGGATCCATGTGGCGATTTGATACCAATGAGTATGAATTATATATATGGATTGGTTCATTTGTATTAATGGGTTTGATTCTCAATGAAATCTCCTCGAGTATAATTTTTTGGGGATGAACCTTAAATTTAGAACTGAACAATTCATATGTTTTCTTTTGGGGGGAGGTTTGGATAAGTCTCATTTTCAGGTCACCATTAGAAGGCACTTTTATCAAGAATTCGACATCTAGGATTTTTTCTACTTAAGTTTACTCTCAAATAATGAAAAAAGGATTAGGNTAAATGATAGGGGAAAATACTAACTCTAGACAATGAATGCCGTTGAGAGAATTTTCCGAGCAATTGTCGACGATATCAAAATCGAGGAAAGTGACAAGAGAATGGTGGTCCTGAGTTTCGCTCAACGAGAGGGACTCACCAACTGATGCGTTTAAAGCATGATTTATGACCATCACTTCAGCTACAATAGTCGAGGGTACCAAAAAATGGTAGATGGGACCTTTTGAAAGACGAGCATTTGCTGCCTTAACGAGAGCGCCGTGTGTAGCTTTCCATTGTTGAGCAGTTGTCAACAAAGCTACTCGTGCTATAATGATCTTGTGAGCTTCAAAGAGAGCAACATAAAAGATGCAAAGCCTAGCTAAACCATTAGCAACAACCTCAAAGAACGGTAATTTAAACACATCCTCAACACGAGCTAAATCAATAACATCCTCAAACTGAGGTAATTTGGTAACATTCTCATACCGAGGTGAATTGGTATCATCCTCATACTAAGGTAAATTGGAAGCATTCTCATACTGAGGTAAACTGGAAACAAGCTTGATAGTACCTATGGAACATAAACTGCATACTGCAGTAAAGATGACTCCGGAGGACACATAACCAAGCTTCGCAGATGAAAACAGGACATAAAGAAATCTCATATCTAAAACCTCAAAGCAAGGTAACATGGAGCCATTCACATACTTGTTTGAGAGATTTACCATACAAGTGGGAGTGGACTCATTCTCAACTTGATACGAGAGGTCCGGAAACCTCAGTGATATGGCTTTGAAAGGGGAGGATGCGACGGGCGGGAGTGAAGTCGGGGAAGCCAACCACGGAGGTGAGGAGAGGTGTAGGTCGAGGAGGGGGCTGGGGGTGGGTCAGGAGGGATAGGTGGATCCGGTGGGTTTGGTGGTGTTGCGGCGGTACGTTGATGGCAACAGGTGTAAGGAGTCCTCGGGATCTTCACGCCGGAATGCATCTTAGATCTGAGAGAGGAGGGAGAAGTAGTTAGTGTGGTCGGCGGGTGAGATGGAGCCAGATGCGGTTGTCGGCGTCGGTACAGAAGGTTCTCCGGCGACAGCTCAAAGGGGTGTGTGACCGGGAGACAGGAGACATGTTAGGAGGGATGGGGGGCTCGAGGTGGTCATGGTGTTGTCGGAGAAACTCCGGCGACAGTGTAGATCCGGTGTGCGGCTGGCTCCTCGGGAATGTCAACTGGGAGAGAAACTTAGAGAGTTCGGTTCACTTTTCTATAGAACAATTTTAAGGGTTAGGGGTTTAGAATTTGTCAGGGGTGAAAACCTTTTTGAGTGTTAGGATTTTAAGGTTTAAGATTTTAAATTCTAAACCCTATACCCTAAGTCTTAACCCTATATGTTAAACCCTATAATATTCTGCATTTAAAGAGGGGGATTAAAAAAAAATTACCCTTTCCATGAACATTTTTAAAAGTAACATACAAGAATGCATTTTTGAAATTCTCCATGATCTACAATATATCAAGGTGCTTCACCACATAAACCCTTTTTCTATACCCTTAATCACATACACCCACCACTACCTATTTGAATCACATATACCCATCTTTTTTTTATTAAAAGTCTAGAGTACCCATAATCAAATCTCTCATTTATCATTTTCTTCCTCCCAAATCCAATTCCAAACACACCAAATCGAATCTCGTCATTTCCGTTGTTTTGTCTGCTACTTAATTTTATTCGCCTGAGAGGATCATTTACAGCGTCGTGATCGACGGTGCTCAAGTTTAGCCATGGCTCTTCGATAGCGTTGATATCAAATACCGCAAAACTTGACGGTGGTGGTCTGTAAATGTCGGCGACTATGTTGCCTTTCACTTGCTTAGACGATGCACAAGCCATTATGTTTCAATAATAATCCTCGTGGCCGTGGTGAGGCTTGGTGCAGCAGCGATAGCAATTCTGGATTCTCAAATCCTTCTAACCTTTCCGTTAAGATTTAGGTAACTGTGTGGGTAAAATCACACAATCACTATTTGTTCGAGATTCTTGACGAGGGACTCGATACAAAGAGTGAGACACAAACAAAAAGAACTAGCAAGGGATTGCTTTGTATTGGTTGAGAGTAATGGATCTTTCGTAGCGTAAGCTTTTTAGGGTTTTTTAGGCTAGAAAGAGATAGTCTACAAGTTTTAACCTAAGGAAGTATTTATACAGGAATATGCCGACTTAGAGATATGTTGAACTCCTAGATCTCCTCGTATCTTTCTGATTCGCTCTCGCCATTCCCTTTAGGTCGGCTTGTCTGGTCCTGGGCCTGGACGTCCTGGGCCTTCCTCAACGAGATATGGGCCTGACTACTGACTGCTCGGTTCATTGGACGACGTCATGCTCGGCCTTCGAAGAATGACGAAAGTCTGCCGAGGGGTTGATTAAGTTAAACCCCTCGGCCATGTCGACCAGGACTTGATCCTTGCGCCGAGCCTTTGTTTTATGTTGAAGAGCTCGGTGTTTGAGGTTGGTTCGTAGAGTTAGCATCGCCGAGGACGAAAGCCCTCGGTCTCTCCGAAAATGAAGATTCGTGCCGAGTGCTACATAGTTCAAGGATGCTCGTCGCGCTTAAGTGTGTGCGTTGTGCCGAGGGGCTGATTCTCGTGAAACCCCTCGGCGTTTTGTGGATGATACACTAAGCCGAGGTTACCTGCTATGGACAGCTCGGCTTGTCATACTTCCGTACTTACTCATTTCGTCCACGTGGTGGGGGATTTGACCCCCACAGTAACAATCACATTATTTTTATTCTGAAATTTTTGTATGAACTGGGATAATTACTTGATTAGATTCTCTATAATCATCCGTTGATTGTTGTGATTAGCGATGGTTATAAGAGATTGAATCTAGAGAACAAGTTCTAGTATGTTGCCTTTAGAAAGTTATATAACTATTTTGTGTGAGTGTTTTTGGTTTTGGTTCTTGGATCAAATAACAAATCCTAGTACGAACGTTCTTGTTTGACACTGGAAACGCAAGCATTTTAATGTTGGCTCTGATGTTTACATTGAGATTGTTTTACGCCTCTGATGTCAGACAACCAAATGTAGAGGTATGTAAATTTGGAAAGCAACGGCTAGAACATGTTATTACTCAAGTTGGGGAGAAGGATTTTCAGAATTTGAAATCTGACACTCCTCAAATTTTTTATATACTCTCTAGTAAGTCACCACTCAAATTATGCTTTTATAGACCATAAGTATGGCTTTATGAGTATTTTTTTAACATAATGTATTTAAATATGATAAAATAACCGAAAAGGAAAATTCTCCAAAAATTTTGTTTCTTTTCTAAATGATGTCATATTCCGCCCCCTGCATATCCAGAGTCTGAAGTTGCACCCACATGGTTTCAGTATTAGGNCCCCCCCCCCCCCCCGCCTTACTATATCGACTAAATCCGTTAAATCATGTACTATTTTGCTCTTTGTCTTAAGACATAAACTTTCCGATTATGTCTAATTGCACCCGTACTAAATTTAGTCTCTCCAGATAGAGATTTAAAATTGAACCGGACCTTAACCGGATAATAGCGTTTTGAAATCATGTTTGCATATTAATTTAATAAGATTAAAAATATTTATTACAATTAAATATTTGACAGCTTAAAACCCCCTCTACTATATATATTGACTAAAGGTGTAACATCGTGTACTATCTTGATCTTTGTCTTACAACATGAACTTTCCGACTCTGTCACATTGCACCCGTACTACATTTAGTCTCTCCAGATAGCCATTTAAAATTGAAGCGGACCTTAACCGGATAATTAGAGTTTTGAAATCATGATTGCAGATTAACTTAATAAGATTAAAAACTTTTAAATATAGTGTCTACGGTGGTTACTTCATAAAAACTAATGAATAAAGACCTACCAAAACTAGATACAGAGTCACAAAGTACATATTATTCATTTAGAATGGTAAAACGCAAACACACAAAAACAAACTAATAAAAAAAATGTTATTTAGGTTCAAACTCTTATACGGATCCTAGATGTAAATCAAATGAGTATCAACTTTTGTGTACAGATTAGAGTGTCATATTTAAATATAAGAAGATTAATTAAACTCTGGATGACCCTTATATGATCATCTTATGGCTAAATAGTATTTATGGCTTATAAGAGTGTCTGCGGTGCTTACTTTATAATTACTAGTGAATAAAGCCAACCAAAACTAGATATAGAGTCACAAGGTACATATTATTCGTTAAACTTAGTTTCTCACTATTGTCAACGATTTAGTTTCTGTGAAGAATCTCTAAAGGATTGTCTATGATCGAGTCTTCGATTAGCTATTTTAGCTCAGGGAGGAGAGTCACTGATTCAAGTCCGTCATCATCCTCGGGGGAAGCTTCTTCAACGGAGAAAGCTAAATCTTTTTCCCAATTGCGCCATTTCCAAATTTTAGATAAAGGAGTTGCGTGTGAGGAAGTTCTAAGAAAGAGTGGAATCTTAGGACTTCCACTGAGAGGAGATTTTGTCTCTGGAAACGCCGCACTTCGCAGTTGTTTTCTCGCTGGAGAAGACGAGCATGCAACGATAGAGGAGATTAAGGAGTGCTTGGAGATTGAATCACGGAAATGAAAGTTAGGAGTGTTTGGAGATTGAATCATGGAAATGAATTTTTTGTTCTTCGATTCAATTGACAGAGAAAACGAGAGTGTGAGGGTTTAATTTTGGTTTGGTTTAGGATTAGGTTTTTGGTATAATCTGGTTATTAGTTGTATTTTTTAATTGTATTTAGAAGTTTTAAATCTTATTAAATTAATCTGCAGTCGTGATTTCTAAACTCTAATTATCCGGTTAAGATCTGGTTCAATTTTAAATGGCTATCTGGAGAGACTAAATGTAGTACGGGTGCAAGGTGACAGAATCGAAAAGTTCATGTCGTAAGATAAAGATCAAAATAGTATAGGGTGTTACAGCTTTATTCGATATAGTAGAGTGGGTTTAAAGCTGTCAAATATTTAACTGTATTTATTTAGTACGGGTGCAATTAGACAGAATTGGAAAGTTCATGTCGTAAGACAAAGAGCAAAATAGTACAGGGCTTTACNCCCCAACCCCCCCCCCCCCCTTACTATATCGACTAAATCCGTTAAGTCATGTACTATTTTGCTCTTTGTAGTACTCATTACGAGCTTTCCAACACACTATTAATCCGGTAATTATGTCCAACGGTTTGTCCGGACAAGCCGCCAAAAAAGTGATGAAATTACTTTCTCAAAATCTGTAATTTGCAGTTTTCTTCAAATTCAAAATTTAGTTCCAAACACACAAGGACTTTATAAGGTCACCAAACGATGAATTAATCCACTAAGAGCACGAATGAATGAACTTTCTCTAAACCCAGGTGAGAAACAAAACTCAAAACCTCACGAGATTACAATGCAAAACTAAAGAGAAGAATGCAAATGGTATGAGTCTAGAATAATGGGCTTTATTAAAAACATTACTCAATAAACCTAACCACAATACAAATCACTCAGAAACATATAATACATAGAGAGGCTAGAGCAGAAATGGAGAAAGTTGAGAAACCTGAGTTAGATGATGCTTACCTGACTTATATCTACGAGAGAGATTTGGCCTTTTTCTCAAATCACAACATAAATCAACCTATTAAAACATAAACATGCATACACATAGTCCTGCATTGAGTTTTCTAATCATATAAGCTTGTACTTGAGAGACACATATTCCACACTACACTAACACAAATCAACCACTTCCCGAGATTTGATCTTCTTAGCAAACTTCCGGAAGATTAAATCGAACAAAAAGTTAGAAGAAGTTTTTCTCAGCACCATCAAGCTAAATAACACGAAATCAAGCTAAATCAAGCACTTTAACTAATCCTAAATGCATAAATTTGAGCAAGAAAACGATTCCAAGTATAAAAATTTAAGTTTTAGAGGAATCAAAACTTACTGATAATGACTTTAAGCTTGGCACACTGCATGAATTTGAAAACAAATAGAGGAAAAACAAATCCAATAAATTCAACAAACAAAGCATAGATAAATAAAAAGGCGATTGTTTTTCCATTGTATAGCTGTAAAGCTTTACCAACATTAATGGTGATATGACTGATGTCACTAAAGCACACAAATAATAATCCCATCCTTGCATACCTCTTTGAACAAAAACTAGAAGACGCTCTTCGAAAATTTGACAATAATTTTCAAACTAGAATACGCTTTGCAGATGTTGTGTTACCTTGAAGAAGAGAATGAACCTAGAAATCAGATTCTTAGAGCTTCATCTCTTCAATTTAGAGAAGTTTTTAGGAGCGGTGAATCTAGAGAAGAATTCAGAAGGAGGACGTAGCGGAGATGCCCAATCAACTCCACGGAGAGCATCAATGAGATATTCAATCGTCACGTTTCCCTACTCCATCTCCGATCACATAAAAAACTTCTTCTTCTTCAACAGAATCGATCTTTGATGATGATGATGATGATAATGATGATGATGATAATGATGATGACGATCGGAATCAGAAAGCTTTGTTGAAGGACTTAAGATTTTCTGACCGAATAACCTTTGATTAAATTAAAATAAAAGTATAATAGTATTAAAATAAAAAGGTTGGGTATATGTGATTAAAAAAAAGAGGTGTGGTTATATGTGGTTAATGGATATGAAAAAATTGGTATATTTGCTATTATCTCATCAAATATTAATATTTTTGATTCTCTGACGACATATCCATTTTCACATAATGTGTCCAACAGAATAATCAATATTTTCATTTTCTTCTTCATCTTCAAATATATTTGTTTGCTCTTTCATCATCAAAGATTCTAAATTAAAGAAATATAAAATATTTCCATTGATCTAAAATAATATGTAAATGTGAATAGAGGTCGTGATATTTATGGAAACGATACATGTCACTTTTTTATGGAAAGTCAGGCCATCAACAATTTCTATGTGGGTTTCTTAAAAAAAAGGTGAGAGATGAGAACCGTTTCTTGTTGAAGAGCTTTTAAGAACTTTGTACGAAACCCAAATAACAGTTGGCTCTTTCTAATTGGCTCAATTTTTATTTAATTTATATTTTAATTATATCTCAGTTACATTAAAAATTTATTTAAATATTTGTAACATATCGGAGAAAACATCTTACCGATGGAGATGCTGTAACCTCACTATTAATAAGCATAAGGATCTCGACACGTAGATTGGTCCAATGGTCAATGGTATTATCTTTGCAGTTATCATTAGGGTTCTTAATTTATATTTTAAGAACTTTGTGACTTCATGTGACTACAAAAAAATTTCACCAGCTTCTCCATGTTCTATGTACGCCGTAGCTGCAATTCCAAGGCGGACACCCGAGCACGCAGTGCCAGGACTTATTCGCAGGATATTAGCTATGTAAGTGATGTACTACCGGTTTGGTTTTCCCAACCGGTTTAATATTATTTTATAAATGCTGTCGACAAAAAAAAAAATTAAGAACTTTGTAAGAAACCCAATGACAGTTGCCTCTTTCTAATTGGCTAAATTTTTATTTAATTTATATTTTAATTATATCTCAGTTACATTAAAAAAATATTTAAATATTTGTAACATATTGGAGAAAACATCACTATTACTTACCGATGGAGATGCTCTAACCTCACTATTATTAAGCATAAGGATCTCGACACGTAGATTGGTCCAATGGTAAATGGTATTATCTTTGCAGTTATCATCACGGTCCTCAACACACAAACTTTTTCTGATTGCGAGCGATCGGCGACAATGTCGCACCCAAAAGTTTTCTCCGACATAAAAATCAGCAGAGAGCCGGCTGAAAAGATCGTGATGGAGTTGTACATGGACAAGACTCCGAAGACGGCTGAGACTTTCTGAGCTATGTGCACCGGCGAGAAAGACGTTGGGGAAGTGGAAAGCCATTTCCCCTAAAGAGACAATCATTTCAACATGTGATCCCTGATTCATAAGCCAAGGAGGAGATTTCACCGCATGTAGTGGAATAGGCGGCTAATCGATATACGGAAGGACACTCGAGGAAGAGAACTTCGAGAGCAAGCACACATGTCATGATATCTTATGGCGAATGCGTTTTATCAGCCAAATGATAATTAATGTTTTGTCCAACATATCACAATAGTAACAAAAATCAGTATTTCCTTAGAGTATCTCCATTGGTCAAATGGTGGGGATATCTTCAAATATAAAAAGAATAAAAGAAAAGAAAATAAAGATTTATTGTGGGAGCATGAGAGGTGCAGTGTCTCAAATGTCTATGCATAGACATTTTCTAAATAGGAGAGACATCGTACGTGTCACCACAATTGGTTGGTCGATAATGTTTATCGCCTTTTTTTCTTCATCAGCAAAAAAAAAAAAAAA
>OVAP01001719.1:0-22492 GCA_900406295.1 Aurinia saxatilis | reverse complement strand
TATTCTCGAACCTTCTTGCTTGACGGCGCTCGGAACAGACTTTAGGGCTTTATCTTGATGGATGATGGAAATGGGCCCACGGACCTGAGCTGGGTTATCCGGCTAGTTATAAATGTTTATGGGCCCACAAGATTGTTGAGATAATCTCGTGAGTCGGATGTGTTGTGATGATCACCTCATTAAAAACCTTAGCAAAGAAAACCACTTGGGAGAAACTTTGCTAAGGGAAAAAGAGTATGATCACGATGGTGAAATGTTCATCGTGGGTCCTTTAGTTCTCAATGGAACTAAGTCATGCAGCTGGATCCACGGGACGTGATGTTGCTAAGTGAGCTAAGCTAGCTCGCGGATTGAAATGTGACTGACCTTACGGGCCATACGGATGACTTAGCCCGCGGACGCTTGAAGAGAGTGATGTAGCTTGCGGGCTATGGAGAAACTTGTCTGCGGGCCATGGCTTGAACGTAGCTCGCGGACAAGAATGGTGGAACTTATCTGTGGGTCATGGCTTGGACGTAGCCGCCGGTCAAAGGAGCATGGATGGTCTCGTGGGCCACGACAGGCATGAAGCTCGCACATGAAGAATGCAAGATGATGCGTGGGCAGGACCAGGACGTAGCTCGCCTGGCATGGAAGGCTGGATGGTCTGTGGGTCAGACCAGAACGTAGTTCGCCTGGCATGGAAGGCTGGATGGTCTGTGGGCTAGACCGGGACGTAGCTCGCCTGGTAGGAATGGCTGGATGGCCTGTGGGCCAGACCAGGACGTAGCTCGCCTGGCTTAGATGGCTGGATGGTCTGTGGGCCACAGAGAGGTCCAGTTTGCATACAAAAATGGTGAGCTTGTCCCGTGGGCCGTAACGCAGGATTTGGCTCACAGGACAATCTTGGCATGTTCATACGATCCTTTGCGGGTCCGCCTCATGTCCGAACATTCAATTGATCATAAGAAGATCGAATTGGTTTGTCTAAGAAGGTTCGGGACCCGCAACGAGACTTAGCTAGCACATTGCTTGGTGAGGTCTGTCGGGACCCACTGTGAAACTTAGCTAACACATTGCTTGGTGAGGTTTTGACCGAGACCCACCAACTAAATGTCCATAGAATAGGCTCGATGGTCCGTTGCGAGTTTATAGAAGGTCTGGCCCACAGAACAAGCCAAATGACTTGTCTCGCGAGTTAAGTGCCTTGCACGGCCCGTGGGGTAGTCCATGACTGTGTCTGTGGGCCGTGCCGATCGTGTGGTCCGTGCGAGCTTGTGTCGTTACCAATCGATAGTCTTTGACTGTAATGTTCGATGGTGTGGACATATGATTAGCCCGTGGGCCATAGTAGTGTTTTGGGGCAGACACTTAGCCGTTTTATGCTATCAATATTCGGGGGTGGAATCCGACTCCCACATTTATCAAGTACTCACAGAGGCGATAATACCACATACGTTCTAATTATTTTACTCCATACATAAACTCTGCATGAGTTTCTATGATTTTCATATTAAGGATCCCCTTTATCTATATCTTCTGATAAATTATCATAGGTATCTACATGACTTATATATCATTAATCCTTCATGGATAAGGTCTCGCATGAGTGGATTTTGAATACATTCATATAATCACTCTTATTTTCATACTTATATCTAAAAGTAATTGCATCCACCACAAGAGATTACTCCGTATGTAAACTCCGTATCAGTTTCAATGATTTTCTCCCTAATCTTTATTCTAAGAAGCACATCATCAACTTTCAAGATCGTTTCACTAATTTTTTTAAGGCTTGAGAATCATAGGAATTACAATTTAAGTAAGTAGAAGCTACACAAAAGTTTCTGTCAAAAGAAAATGTGTACAGAATTTCACATGAGCAATTAACGTAAAGAGAGAATGATATAATCAGAGCAAAATATGAACTTCAAAATTGTTGGTCTTAGCACCACACTTATGGCAAGAGAATCCATCTGCATTGTCAAGAGCTTCTTTAGGTTTCTTAAATTCGGCATACATTGTCTTGTTTGTTTTCACACTACACTTCAAAAGGAATTTGATTCCATCTCGTAGAGCTTCGTAGTTGGGGATTTAAGGCTATGCGCGTGAACAAGTTCCGCACACGATTCTCAGGGTGCTCGAAGATGGCCTCAAACAGCATTCAAAAGTGCATGATTCTTTTTGGAGTTAAGAGCACTGGATTTTCCAAGTCCACGAATTTCAAAACCGCAAGAGACAGATTGAATTATACAATCATCTCTGCCACGAATTTAACCACATGCACTGATCTCTGAAGTGACACTGACTTAGTTCTTTAGATTCTACGGTTTGCCAACTCTATAAATAACAACATTCTTGGTTCAGTTCTAGAAATAACAAAACAGCGAAGAACAATTCCACTTGCTTTTTGCGCTATTCCAAATTGAATTAGTGTGTAGCTGCAGAAAATTTTACCTGGAGCAAACTCCCAATATGCACAGATAAGAAAGTAAAAGAGTAATCCATTCAGAGAGAGACTGTCCTCTTTCTGGTATTCATCCTGAAATAGTTTTAGTAATTTGTAAGAAATACATAATTTTAAACAAGATGCTGAAAAGATACATATTATGGAGAATAAAAGCTAGGGGACAAACCTCAATCCATTCCAACTAGACACGCCATTCAAGCTATAAAAGAGGCAAATACAGCATAACTTGACAAGGAAAACAACGTATTTATACATAAATCGGTTAGTATGAAATCAGTGTAATAAGGCATTTCCACACATGATTCTAGGGGCTAGCAGTAATATGAGCTGAAACTAAGAAAGTTGTACAGATCTTAACTGTTCATTGCCTCTAGAATACATTGCCAAGACCTCTTCACAGAATATCTGCGAGGACACACTTCTTGCAACAGTCTGCATTTGCATATATTTCAGGGGTTAACATGTAACAACAGTAAAAATGGAACTAGAGCAATTTAACAATAAAACCAGCCACGCAACTATCAAACAACTCTGGAGGAAAAAAAGCAAAGGAGATTTAAGCTTACACAATAGATTGTGGAAAGTTCTACAGTTATTGTTTCTACATTGGATTTAGCCATCTTATTAAGGATACCTGTAACACATACAAAACATGTCACACTAATATTACAGAGTTATAAACACAAAAAACAAACATCTTTTCCCAGCTATACCTTTTACCCGTACACGCATTTTAGTCTGTTCTTCAGGTTCACTTCTCGCTTGAGATCTAAAACGAGGAGCAACATATTTGCTCTCCGCCTTATATTCCTGCAGGGGAGATTCTATTTTCTCCACGATTGATGGTGAATTAACAGTCTCTGACTCATCATGATCCATGATTTTCATCAATTGACTTTCTAGTTCTTCTTCCACAGACTTCTTCTTTTTACGGTTTCTTGCAGGTTATTCTTAGCTTGCTTCAGATATTTCAGGCTCAAGATCTTTGTTTGCTGGCTTACCGACAAGTTCATGGTCATGTTCTTGTTTGGATCTCTCTCTTAAGCTTCTTAAGAGAAAGAGCAAGTTCAGATCCCATAGAGTCCAATACAGATGGAAGTCCTTCAAAAAAGTCATCCATACCATCATCCAAGGCCCTTAGTTTTCCATTCTTTACCTTGAGATGCAGCATCTTCATCAGCAGATATCAATTTCAAGAAACTTTTCAAATTTGGTCTTCTTTGGTTTCTTTGGATCTGTGTACTAGTTGTTAAATAGTTTCTCTGTCCTGCTTTCCTGGCAAATCCAATCTAAGAAGTTTCTCAAATGCATCAATGTAGTCCTCACAACTCATCATGATCACAAAAAATATAGCTTTTGTGGAATCTGTATTCATCGTCTGTGAGTCCATTCTCTGGACCTCCATGTGAGGGGTCTTGTTCAGAAACAAGGGGTGGGGTGGATTTTAGTCAAGCTTATTCATCAGAAGCAGACTTGTCAGTATGGATATTGAGCAGAGATATTAGGTTATATGACGGAAATAAAGTGAAACTCAGAACATACCAAGATGAGGTCACAATGCATTGTCGTATAAGACTGCAGGAAAAAACAAGGTGGGTAAGAGACAAGGGTCTGATTCCATTACAAAAGATGTTGGGAATAGAAAAACTTTATTAATCATTCAAAATACAACAATCAATCTACAAATTGAAACCCTAAAATCAATTAAAAACCCAAAATAAAAATATACAAATTGAAACCCTAAGAATCATCATCAAACAAATTCCTACGGATTCCTTCTTCCTCTACAGCGACACAATCGAACTCAAGCGAGAGAACCCGACGAACCCCAGATTGAGCCAAGTACCTGCTACGTTTAGGCGCCGGTGGAGCCGCGGGTGGTGGAGTATCTGCTTTGACCTCCAGCTTGAATTTCTGAACCTGACGTTGGGGAGGAAGGGGCCGCTGGAAGACCAATCCGACGCCATAGTCTCTCGCCCAAAGGACTCGGGAGTTCCTGATATGATTAGGAGACACGACTCGTGGGTGCTTCATATAACACGGAGTCATTGGAGTCGAGCGAAAGCGAGTTCGAGTTCGAGAAAGAGGACGAGAGGAAATCAATTGAAAGCAATTTCGAGAGCGAGAGCGAGAGAACAAATTTCTAAATCGAGAGACAGAGAAAAAGAGAGCGAGTGAAAAAGATAAGCGAGGGTTTATATCGATATATATAGAAGAATTTATTCTGCTGCGAGTTGTTATTGGGCCTGATGGATAATACTCCTTATCATTTGTTATTGGGCCTGATGTTGCCTATTTGATTCTCTTTTTAAAAATTTGCACACTTATCTCAAAACCAATATTTTTGTGTTTGAATTCATTCAAAATATTCGTTGGGTTTGTTTAGTAGATTTTTAATATTCATTCCGTTTTCTTTCACCATTCAAAACATTAATAAATTTATCACAATTTTTACAAACTGATTTAACTATATAATAAACAACTTAAAAACTAATTATAACATTATCGATAAAGGGAGCGAGTGAGAACGAGGGAGAAAGAGAGCGAGTGAGAAAATTAAAACTTTTGAAATCTAGAGACACAACTTCTGTTAAACCTTAAGGTGATTTAGAAACACAATTGATCAAGCATGCAAAGATCCTATTTAACTAAATCAATACAATATTCTGGATTTTTCTCATGTTTTAATCATGCATGAGGAATTATTTTACAAAATAATCCACATGTAACAAATAACATAAAACTTGCACATATTTTGGTCACAACGATTAATTTTTTGTTTAAATTCAATCGCTGGTTGGATTATTGGAGTTTAAATATTAAAAAGGAAAAAACATTCATTCTTATAAGAACATCTAACTTTTAAGATCGTTTCACGAATTTTTCTTAAGGCTTAAGCATCACATAAACTTTCAATAAATAGAAGCTACACTAAAGTTTCTGTCAAAAGAAAATGTGTCCAAAATCTCCTGTTGAACCCTAAGTAGATTTAGAAACACAACTTATTAAGCATGCAAGGATCATATTAAACTAAAGCAATACAATTTTCTGGATTTTTCTCATGTTTCAATCATGCATAAAGAAATTAAATTAGTGTTAAAAGCAAGTGTGCATTTGCTCACAAAATATGCAATCACTAAGAAAGAAAATACAAATTAAGCAAGAAAACTAACGAAAAGATTTACCTCAATCTTAAAATATTTTCTCTTGGATCTTTTTAGTAAAATACTAATATACAAACAAATAAGTATGGTTGGTTAGTTCAATCTCTTATTCTTTATTTACGAATACACTTTAGTAAAAAAATCATATATGTCAGCTCTATAACAAAAGTTAGTGCAAAAGTTTATGATGTTAATTCAGAGTTGCTAATGCCATAAGTTACATGACAGTTAGAAAAGGAAATAACAGAAACAAGAGAGTTCATCCTCTGCGGAGATAGGTTATTTTCCAGAGAAATCCCAAATTTTCTACAACCTTTCACAACACCGAATTGGTTCGAATGAATTAGAAATCTAGAATCTATTGTTCGAACTAGGGCAAGTGCTCTTTTCAATCGTCCAAATATAGTTTTACGATTTTTTTGGGCTGAGTTGGAAAATTTGTTTGTATTTTGATAGGTGAAAGCTAAGATTGGGTTTGAGTTTTGATATGTCAATTAAGGTTCAGAATTTGCTTAGTATCGAGACTGAGATTGTGTTTATAAGGCTATGTTGAGTATCGAGACTAAGTTTGAGATTCATTTAATATTCTTTACATGTTTGGCAAGCAGGTTTGAAGGAGTTTCAGTGATGGTTTGCCCTAAGATAAACTTAAGTATTTGAAGGATTTTAAACGATTTGAGATGTAGAACAATGATTGTAAGCTCTCAACTCCTTTTCAGATTTTCTTATTCATATGCAGAGAATAGATCATTCGTTCAAAGACTGTATAATATTTTAAGTTCTTCAATCGGGATATCATGTCTGTTTTGTTGTGACAAAGTTAAAATCTTGGTTTCTATTTTTCTGTGACGTTGGTGAAAATCAAAGCCCACACAAATTGTATGTGTCACCTTTTTGGATTTGGATTTTGATTTTGAGTTTTTAAAAAGTGTTGGATACGTTTTGGGGTGATGAGTTAGATACGTTTGGATGTCTCAATGATAATAGCATCAATCGAGGAGAGATCTTTATGTCCTATGCCTACTCTTGTTCCTCTGGTGGACCTGCCATAGTTGCCTTTTTTGCTGGAGAAACTACTAAAAGATTTGAGTGCACATAACCATCTGCTTTGCTTCACGGTGTTTTAAAAAACTCATAGGTAATATTTGATTACAACATTAACCATTTGGATGATCCTAATGTAAAGTTCTTTGAGGCTATAACTATGTTTTTGACATATTTGCAGGCATATTGGTCCAAAGAAACCTGTCAAAAGATTTAGAATTTTAAGTATGAAGAAATTTGTAGAAAACATAGTTGGAAAGTTGGGATTCAAATCAAGAAAGTTACGTATGTCATTTTTTATTTGCTTGATTATCAGAAAAGTCGAGGACTTAATGAAAACCAATATAATACCAATTTTACAACAACAACAACAAAAACTGCAACATAATACCCTCTTTTATATTGGTCCAAACTATAATGTCAACCTATATTTATTTTTAAGACATCATATATGTGATTAAATGAAAGCATATGAACCGCGTTACAAAGTTGCTTTTGTTATGAATAATATTAGTGGTGTATTATTTCAATAGGTTAACAACACACACACACATATATATATATATATAGGGTATAAGTATATGGTTTAGTTGATCCCCAAGTTCTCTAGAATATTCCTAAGGTTAATGAGCCCTATAATGGGTTCATAACACTCCCCCCTTGGATGACCATTATTACAATAAACTAATCCCTAATGGGCTAAGATGTTGCCTCATTAAAAGCCTTACCAGAAAAAACTCAGTGGGAAAACCATGGTTAAGGAAAAAAGAGTGCAACGCGTTTTTACTCCTCATAAGTGTATGTCTTCAGATCTTTGCTTTTACTCCCCCTCATGAGTACAAGATTTCAAATATTTGAGACGACGTAGTCCAATATGACGAAGAAATTTCTTGAACGTAGTATCTGGAATCGTCTCGGTAAGTAAGTCTTCTGATCTTCACTTGAACGAATTTATAGCAACACCAATCTTCTTCCCTCGATTTCATTTATGCATCATCAATACTTTGGGGGTATGATAGACCTTCATATGTCATTTGTAATTACATTATTCTTCTTAAGTGTCTATCAATTGCATGTTTCGTTGTCTCGTTAAAACCTTGTCATGCTAAAAACCAATGAGATAAAAACCATGATACGGAAAACGAGTACAACCATGCTCATCAATATATGTATATATTATACCATCTTGTTGGGATTAATATAAGCATAGTCTTAGTGAACATCTGATTAGGATTGTCATATAATCTTCATGTGGACTTCTAATCCATCACATCAATTTGACATAAAAGATCTATATTGCATTTGAACTTCGGGTTCAGATTCTCTTTGACATAAAATCTATTAAGCATTTGTCTTATACATAGGAGTTTCATGCTCATCATGAGAAAACTACCAACTTGACTTTATTTCCTGTCATATAAAATTACATATTTCAATCATGAAAGAGATCACAAATTGCTTTCACATCAACTTAAGAATGGCACTTCAAGACCAAGTCTATGTGAGCATTCATATGAAAAATCCTTCCATGATATTTCCAACATAACATATCTTTCACTCGATTCTCAATATAAGCATACTTTTCATAATGTTCAACTCATCAACAATAAATCAAGTATGGCGAATCCTTTACCAAATCTCTTTATAAATATGCATGGAGTAGTAAGCTCATTCTTATAGTCTTATATTTATTGTGTGGGCAAGAATTCACACACAAACAAAACTTGTCATCTTTTAAGGGATCGTCGACTCTCTTAGTATGAACCGCTCAAAAAATTAAAGAGAAAGACAAAGAACAAAGCAAGAAAAGTAGGGTCGCTTTATTGATAGCAAAGAGAATTCTCGAATACAGGCTGTTAAGAACTAAGCTATTCGAGAGAGAAGAAGATGATCTAAGACCTACGACCTTAGATCTTATATATACCCTAACTGAACAGTCTTTGGGCCCAAGCTCTTTCGTGGGCCACCTTCCATTTCCTGAAGATTTGCTTCCATTCTTCCAGCAGTCTTCTAGATAGTTTCCTTTCTCCTTAGATACTCCAATGATTCTATTCTCGAACCTTGTTGCTTGACGGCGCTCGGAACAGACTTTAGGGCTTTGTCTTGAAGGAAGATGGAAATGGGCCCACGGACCTTAGCTTGACTATTTGGCTAGTTATAAATGTTTCTGGGCCCACAAGATTGTTGAGATAATTTCGTGAGTCGGATGTGTTGTGATGATCACCTCATTAAAAACCTTAGCAAAGAAAACCACTTGGGAGAAACCTTGCCAAGGGAAAAAGAGTATGATCACGATGGTGAAATGTTCATCGTGGGTCCTTTAGTTCTCAATGGAACTAAGTCATTCAGCTGGACCCACGGGACGCGATGATGCTAAGTGAGCTAAGCTAGCTCGCGGATTGAAATGTGACTGAACTTGCGGGCCATACGGATGACTTAGTCCGCAGACGCTTGAAGAGAGTGACGTAGCTCGCGGGCTATGGAGAAGCTTGTCCGCGGGCCCTGGCTTGGACGTAGCTCGCTGACAAGAATGGTGGAACTTGTCCGTGGGCCATGGCTTGGACGTAAGCCCGCGGGCAAAGGAGCATGGATGGTCTCGTGGGCCACGGCAGGCATGAAGCTCGCAGATGAAGAATGCAAGATGATGCGTGGGCCGGACTAGGACGTAGCTCGCCTGGCATGGAAGGCTGGATGGTCTGTGGGCCAGACCAGGACGAGACTGGCTGGTCTGCGGGCCAGACCAGGGCGTAGCTCGCCTGGCATGGAAGGCTGGATGGTCTAAATGCGAGACCGGAACGTAGGTCGCCTGGCAGGAATGGCTGGATGGCCTGTGGGCCAGACCAGGACGTAGCTCGCCTGGCGCTGGATGGTCTGTGGGCCACAGAGAGGTCCAGTTTGCATACAAATATGGTTAGCTTGTCCTGTGGGCCGTAACGTGGGATTTGGCTCACAGGACAATCTTGGCATGTTCATACGATCCTTTGTGGGTCTGCCTCATGTCCGAACATTCAATTGATCATAGGAAGATTGAATTGGTTTGCCTAAGAAGGTCCGGGACCCGCAACGAGACTTAGCTAGCACATTGCTTGGTGAGTTCTTTCGGGACCCACCGTGAAACTTAGCTAGCACATTGCTTGGCGAGGTTTTGACCGGGACCCACCAACTAAATGTTCATAGAATAGGCTCGATGGTTCGTTGCGTGAGTTTATAGAAGGTCTGGCTCATGGAACAAGCCAAAGGACTTGTCTCGCAAGCTAAGTGCCTTGCATGGCCCGTGAGGTAGTCCATGATCGTGGTCTGTGGGCCGTGCCGATCGTGTGGTCCGTGCGAGCTTGTGTCGTTACCAATCGATAGTCCTTGACTGTAATGTTCGATGGTGTGAACATATGATTAGCTCGTGGGCCGTAGTAGTGTTTTGTGGTAAGAACTTAGCCGTTTTATGCTATCAATCTTCGGGGGTGGAATCCGACCCCCACAGTTAGCCCCCAAGTCTCCATTGCTTTGTTAGCTATGGAGAGTTTGACTGTAGCTTGAAGATTGATACGCTGCCGCTTCGGAGTGGGCCACACCGCGTACTGTGTCGCTTACAAAAATTGGAGTGTTGCCCTGACACGTCGATCGAGACGTATGTAGAAGTTTTCCCTCCAAATTCTTCTATTTAAGAGACTTCACCCCTTCATTTTTGCCAAAGACAAGGTTTATTGAAGTTCAGAAGTTTTCCAGAGCTTTTCAGGTAACTCTTCACTCTCTCCTCGTTCTTCGCGTTCTTCGTGATGTGACATGATAGTTTTTAGGATTTTAGCCTTGGTAGAAACTTTTAGAAATTGCCTTGTTTGGATGAACCGTTGAGAATCAAAGCGTTTGTAGCGTTGAATCTTCCTGAACTTAGGAACTTCGTAGTTTGGCGTTATAATAGTATTATAATCTCGAAACACTATTCACCAATCCTATCTTCTTCTTTCCCATCTTTTCCCACTATCTTCTTTGTTCATCCACCCATTCAGTCTCCATTCTTTCTTCTTGCCATCCTTAGAGAGAAAATTGGCAATTTGAGAAATGGATGAGGTAGAGGATGGTATGTTCCTTGGTGAATGGATGAAGGAGAAAACACGGTCCGTGGCCAAGGAGAGGCGTCGCAGGGAACGTCTTGGAGGTGATGCGAGTCCCCACGGTGAAGCTCACGCGGGAGTGACAGCGGAGCTCACGGGCTTCTTCCATTCTCGGTGGGTCCCTTCCAGAACCTAAAGCTCGCGGGGCAGAAGAGACTGTCTGGTGCGCGGGCTTCGTCCCCGGTGGAGCCCACGGTGAGGTTGAAGCTCGCGGGGGAGAGGAGACCGTCAGGCGCGCGGGCTTCGTCCCTGGTGGAGCCCACATTGAAGCTCGTGGGGGAGAGGAGGCTTCGTGGCGTGCGGGCTTCGTCCCCGGTGGAGCCCACGGTGAGGTTGAAGCTCGCGGCGGAGAGGTTACTTCGTGGTGTGCGGGCTTCGTCGAGAGTGGGTCTCGTTCGTATGGTGTTGAAGGTCGCACGGGTCCCGGAAAACACGTAGCTCGCGTCGAAGGAGCCTTCCCTCAGCCCGCGGGCTACATGACGGTGGAACCCACATGCATGGACTTGGCCCGCGGAGCTTGGCTCTTTAGAGATGAGGCGGGTTCCGACTTGGTGGGGACCCATGCGGGAGAGGACCAAGCCCACGGGGATCGGTTGTCCGGAGATGATGCAGGCTACACCTTGTCTGGGGCCCATGTTAGCGAAGATATGGGTCACTTGGCTTGGGATTCGCATGGTAGGACGAGCCAAGAGCGTCTTGATCGCCATTTGAGAGAGTTGGTTAATAACGGTCTTGGTGGGTGTAGTGAGCATCTTGATCAAGGTATGTATTCTCTCAGGAACCAAACCTTGGGAGATAACATGCTTATGAGGTGTTCCGCGGGTAGTGATAATTCCAAACCAAATAGATGTCTTCTTAATGAAATGTCGGATGATGAACCGTTGAATTCTTCTGGTAGTAGTACTGGGAGTAGCGATAACATGGTTGACGGCACTCAGGATGATTACGGGACCCATAATATTGCCTTGCCAATGTTTGGTGATGATGAGGAACCACATATTGATATCAAGGCAGAAATGGATGTCTATGATGATTTCTCCGTCAAGTATGATGCGGCGAGGACTATGATTGAGGCCGAGCGGGCCATCTTGAATAACCAAGCCAAACGTCTGGATGTGAGGAGGATTGCACCGAACCCGCCTGGATCCACATTGTCTGATAGATTTTTAATTGACAAGCTTCAGAAGGTGTTTCTTATTCCCCACGACTTTCTCCTTGGACAGAGTAGAGCGTGTTCGCTTTCGTGGGACCGGCTTTGAATCTCCTATCCGTTCAGACAATACATTTGAGATTGTGAAGGCGAGTATGACTCTCATGGATATGATCCTTCAAGGGAAGACTGCAGGTGAGACTGAGGCACAGTCCGAGCTAAACTAAGTGTGACATGTGCTCAAACTCTGGATTGAAATAGCATCAGGTTTAGTTTTTCTTACAATATGTTTCAAGACTCCACCATCTCCACTCAAATCAATAGCATCTCCCATATCTTCAAACGCTCAAAGAATCCTACTCCACCAAGAACAAAATGCTTAAATCAATGACATGAGTTTAAAAACCAATGAATGCCTCCCTTCTATATGTCCTTGACAAAAACATCCATATAGCTAAACATAAAAATTCCTTGAAATCTGTCTCATCATAGAATCCAAATCCGGTTATGATCACTTCCGGTAACATGAACTTCGGCTTTTGAACCATCACCATCATCAGTCTTGGTTTCAACCACTGTCACGAGAAAATCATGAGTGAGAACGATCCTCAACATCTTTACCATCATCACCTTTCAACCAATTCACAAAATTAATTAGATTAATACTAAACCTAGAATGAATCTAATCAATTATACCACAAATTGGAATCTAGATTTGAATTTGGTACCGTATAGAGAGACGAATCAATCTAAATATTTCTTCTCAGAATCTTCGTCGAATCCTTTGTAGCTTTCTCCAATTCCAGATCGTGACCATTCATCTTCGGTATCGAATTTTCAATTTCAGCAAAGGAGACAGCGAAATTGATCAAAATATTTTATTATATTTCAAAATCGTATCCTATAAACTCAGAAAATCTCATACTTCAAATTGTAACTGTTTTCAAAATTGAAAAGATAGATATGCTCGATTTTGAGAGGTAAAGACTTTTAATTATTCGATTAAGAGATTTTAACAATCAGAAATCATGAGAATTCTCCACAAAATGTTGAAGGAAGCTTTGAAGAATGAAGAAGGGAGAAGAATTCTATTTTAATGCTGATTGTATAATCCTTACATATGACATAAGCTTCCACGTCATAAGTAGATGAATGTGATTGATACACATAGGATTTTTCAATAAAGTGACTTCTAAATTAATAGATAGAGGGATTGCATGGGTGTCAACTTACTAGCCAATTAATTCTGAAAACCATGACTAGATCGCTGTAAATCTCTGAGAAAATCCTGAACTATTTTGGCGACAATTTCTGTGAGAATATCTCTCAAATCCATTCCCATTTTTTTTTATTGATCCATTGTTTAAAATCTTTTTCTCAAAGAACAAAAATTATTGATCTCGAAAAATTGATCAGTTGTGTCTTTTCAATTTTTCAACTTGGTTCCGATTTTGTGTACTCGAATTTATGGGTATTAGGAAAACTATTACGTGTTTGAGATGGCGATTTTCTGGGTTTAAGTTGTGTTTTCACGGGAAATCAAAGTGTTTTCATCTGCTCTTCATCGGTTAGGACATCGACTTGGATAGAACACGTTATAGTGATTTCTCACAGGGATTGCTATTGAAATCCGTTCGGTTTATCGCTCTCTTTGAATCGACCGATGACACTTGTGGTGACTGAGAATAATTCTGAGGAAACAATATCGGAGGCATGACTGCAGAAGGCTGATTCCCAATGGATGCAAACGGTTTGGGAGCATCAAGCTGCATCGGAAGACATTAGACCTGAATAACACAGAATATTTGTCATGAGAACAAAGCTCTTTGGTCTTGACATAAAATCATACTTAAACACACATGAGATTTTACTTCGATGTGTAGGATATTGGAACTGTTTTAGTGCAGCAAAGAGAGAATGAGAAGGTAAATGGGAGTGATGTGGTGGTGCTTGAACCAAATCCTATCAATAAGCAAATAAGACTAATGCAACTGTTTGTGACTGTGCTATTTATTTCTCTGTAATCAAAAGTTCCCCGTCTCTTGAAACAGTCACAAAGCTCGATAAATATGTGTTGCAGGTTTTCATCATAGGCCTCAAATTTGTGTTGCAGTGTTGATGCTGCTACATTGCTAATAGTCTTTCTCAGGGAATCTTGGTGTCAACTAAATTTCTTGGAGCTGGATTTGATCCAGCCCTTTGTTCTTTCTCCATGGTAATGATTCTGGAGCTATCACGATCACTTCAAACGTGAATTCGGATAAGGCTCCGCACTTTTCTGATTTGATTAATCAATACTTAGTTCTGGAAATGTATTGTTGTACTCATGTCATTAGGTTGAAGATGATGTTTACGACACAGAGAAAGACATAGCTAAGTCACTTGAATCAGTTAGGAGGGAGCCATGCTTACTATTTTGTTACTGCAAGAACTATAATATCTCATGGTTCGTAAACATGTCATAATAGAGTTGCTACATACTTCTAAATTGTCTTCCGTTCATGGACATTTGGAAAGGAGTTTGTGGCACTCGATATTTTCGAAGATGGTGTTTGTTCAGATGGATGTTCATTCAGATGGCAAAATTTTCGAAGATGGTGTTTGTTTAAGAAATACCGGTGAAGAAGCAGAACTCATGACTGGTCATAGATTGTGTGATGCCGCTAATGGTATCCAGATAGCATTTTCAATGGAGAGAGCTATTGAATCAGATCCTACATCTCCATGTCATAGGTTCAGTAGAAGCTTGAGTGGACGTCCCTTCCAAAGGTCATTGATTGGTTCTTTCGAAGAATCCCTCTTCTCAGGAAGTCTGTCCAATGGCTGAACCAATCAAGTCTCTTTAACATGTAAACCCATCAATTTCAGAGTCTTAAACATTTAATTCCAGAGAAAGACTACAAACGTTGTCTTATTTGCCGCATGATATAACCCACATGCGGCAAATTCCAGAGAGAGACTACAAACGTTGTCTACAAAGAAATCTTTCAAAATGTTAATCTTTTGATTATTTCAATGCTTAAGTCTATTTCAGAATGATCCTTTACAGTTTTTGGAACCATTTATATCATAAATATGTCTGTCCGTACTATGTGCGGGCACAAAATCTAGTCTCAATGTAAACTCTTGGTAAGTGAAAAGTTATTTACAATTGTCATTTATTAAGATTTTGAGATAAAAATTTTGGAGTCAACTTTTATCAAACAAAACTAAAAAATTCTAAGAAGTAGGCAAATTAAAATGCTGGGAGAATGGTAAAATTATCATTTTTGTGATAAGAATTTTCCAAACTACCATCAAGCAGTGACAATTTTCAGTTATACCATTAATCCAATCATGGAAAGACCAAAATAGCCTTTCTCCCTTCCAAACAGATCGCTTCTTCTCCTCTTCGATGCTCTTCGTTTCTCCATTGTTCTTCGTTTTCTCCATTGTTCTTCGTTATCTTCATTGGTCTTCGTTTTCTCCATGTGCTCCATCAATCGATTTATTCTCACAGGTATGTATCGAACCGTGTATTTCTTTTTTACTTTCCCTAAATTGAATCCTCAATCTCTCCCAATTGAATTTTAGGGTTCATAAGTCTCTTATTCTGTCTATGCCTGAGATTTAGGGTTCTTGATATAGTGTTAGCTTTGATAGTGATGATATTTTACCGCTTTTGATATGATTTTTTCGGTGTTTTTATCAAAGAAACTATTTGATTTGAAACATAAACTACTGAATTTCACATTTTTCTGTTTGCAAAGTGTTTTTGTGAAAACAATGCATTTTAGGTTGCAAATGGGCATTTTCTACCAAATCCAACAAATCTACATCACAATTCCAGACCCGGATGAAGGAGATGTTCATTTTGGAATGAAGTGAGGAGTTAGGCCAATCAAGCCACGAGAGTTAGCTTTCACATGGGCTTGTAATCGTGTCAATATTCCCCAGGAGTAAGAAGTTAAACCCAAATTACTGAAGGAGTATCCAGAAACCCACAAGACTTGAAGGCCCAATCGATCGGACCAGTGGCCCACCGATCGATCGAAGCCCATTTTGTCAAGAAGGTTCCAGAACAAATTCATATATATACAGTTGCATTTGGGGAGATATTTATTTACGTTGAAGATAAACTCAGGAAATACTGAATCTTCAGAAACGCGTTGAAAGATTACGGTTGATCGGTCAGGATAGCTACGACCGATCGATCAACTGAAGATAATCATAAATATTTGGATAATCCAAATATTCCTCTTGATTTTTCTCGACCCTCTACTCGACCCTCTCCCCTATAAATACAGAAGACTAAAGGCCGAGAGAAACATCAGAAATTTCTCTAAAGCTTCCACGCGTCCAGGCTTATAGTTTATCCGTTTTCTCAGTTTCTTTGTTGTCATTTGTTTTGATCATTGCTTCAAGGAAAAAGTCTGTAATCTCTGCATTTTCAGAGAAGCTATTATGAACCCTTTAAAACAAGCAATTTTCATTATGTTTATATGTCTACTTTTGCTATGTATGAGTAGTCTTTTAGTTAGGAATATGGTTTTGCTAGGAGGAATCATGATTTGGTAGATAGGCAATAGGATTATGTAATGAGTAGTTTATAGGCTTACTTTCATATCACTACTTAATTCAAATGATAGGATAAATCTGCTACTAATACACCACTTAGAGTAAAGATCCAAAACTTGATAGTGACAACTTTACTATCTATAGTTTAGTAGGATTTGATTTCTTGAACTTAATGCCTAGATTGATTGGTTGATCAGCCCATAGGTTCTCTTTCTGAAAGGATATATGTTAGAGTTAACTCGGATACCAATTGAACTAGACTAGCTAAGCATGACCATAAGGATAGTTAGTTATTAGTGAAATCAACGATATAGCCTAAACTAGGATTTACATAATTACTACCCTGAATAATTCAAACCGTGATCCTCTGATGCATTACCTGACTTCCCAAAGCCTTTTAATATTGAATTTTCTCACCTTTATTTTGTTTTAGCATTTTCAGGCATAGATCAATCGACCGCATAATCTGCCATCAACCAAAAGGTGTTTCAAACGATCGATCAGTTCATACGACCGATCGATCGTTACCCAAAAACCATTTTATTTTGCTGCTTAGCTCGTGTAAAGTTGGACATGCAACTGTGTTACATCTGCTCTCTGTGGATATGATCCCTAAGTACTACTGCGAGACCTGTGCGCTTGCAGGAAATATTTTGGGCGAAAAATAATCCCCATCAAGCTTCGATCTGCATCTATATATGGTGTAGAATTGGACCTTAGGGAATCTGATTCTGCAATGGGTGGATCGTGTTGTAGTTTTGTCAACTTCTGTTCTGCTGTCACTTGTAGCGAGTTATGTATACAAAAGTAGGTTTTAGTTGAAGACGAAGATAATTTTAGGTATATTGGAACGCGTTCTGGATTTTAGGAATGGGTTTATGATTACATCATAAACTGTTTTATAAAATTTATAAACCTATAATTTTTACTAATGGTCTTATTACTATGTTCTTAACTTGTTGATTTTATAAACTTATAAACTTTGCTAATTATCTTTCACTCATAGTTGGAGTTTTGTACACAGAAATGTACCCTTTTATGTAAAAATTGTTTATTGATTTATAAAGATTTATAACCCTTTGTATAAAGTTTCATAAGGACTTATACACATGATTTTATGATTTTCTAGTGTAAATTTGGTTTCATAGGGATTTATAATCCTTTGTATAAATGTGAATCTATAGTTTTATAAGGAGTCAAACTGATTTTATTTGTACCACCGAAATATTTATGCCTCTATAAATACTAATTATAAGACTTTATATGGTTATTTGCAGGTACATATCGATAATTGTAGCGAAGATATATATGGAAACTTAAGATGACCTCCCAGGTTATGAGATCCGGGTTTAGAGTCTGACAAAATCAATACAATCACAAACCATTCGAACTTGAGGTTGGTGAAAATAGTTGAAAATTGTATGGGAGCTAAACCGTTTGGTTATATAGAACAGTCATTATTGGGTACGTTTGTTGAGTTATCCAGAAGAAACATGAACTTCTCGGGGGAGATTTTTCATTTTCTAGTGCAAAAGAGGATCCTTACAAAAGGTGGTGATCTCTGGTTTGCATTCTCAAACCAACCAATGAGATTTTCCTTAAGGGATTTCCACCTCACTACTGGATTGCCTTGTATCAGGTTCAGAAGTTTGAAGATTCTGGTATATACACATCGACGATGATCGAGACATTCAAGAGATGAGAAAGTAGGTTGCAGCTGACATCTTTACTGAGTTTGGAAGTCGGTAGTTCTTTTGGTTTCTTGTAGTAAAAAAATATCCACTCTTTTGTTGTTCATCTATGCCATGTTTATAACTCTTTATAACATGCTATAAGACAATTTATAAAACTTTATAAAAATGTCACTTTATAAAAGGTTTATAAGGTTAGTTTTAAAATTTTAGTAGTTCTTTGGGTTTCCCTATGGGACTTGTACTCTTTCATGTTTCATGAGTATGGTGTTAACAAGTTACAAGGATAGACAATTGTAGTCAAACTGAAATGGCAAGTATAAAACAATTTAATGTCTCTTTATAAAGATTTATAAGTTAAGTTATAAAACGTTATAAACCATTAGAACCTTCTTATAAGCTAAGCTATAAAACTTTATAAAACTAGTAAAACGTCTCAGATAATACAAATCAAAGGTAAAGAGTCAGCTCAGCACTACTCAAACACTCCTCAACTCCTCGGTCATCTCAGCAAATCTGTCCACGACCAGCTTAATCCTCAATGATTTAACATTAGGATCGCACAATTTGGACATGTCACTCTTGCTATTTAACGAGTTAGAATGGGTTTCTATGAACTTCAGAGTTTATAACCCTGTGTTTCTGCAACTCTCTCTCCGCTTATCTGAAAATACGATTAGTTTTACATGTCTACATAAAAAAAGGAATGCATAGATAGAGTTATACATGTCTACATCAATAAAAAATGAATCTCTAGCATACATCATCAACAAAAGGTGGAGGATGAGCAAAACTTGAACTTGGAGGAGCAAAAATTGGAAAAGTAACACCATGAGGAGTAAAATCCCAATGTAAATTTGTTAAAATCCACTCTCCACATAAATTGTAAAGCTCGAGCAGTACAACCTGATAGAAGCATAAATGATTTATAAAAGCATTTCCTGACAAGCTAAAGATGTGGGCCAAGATGTTACAGTAAGACTCTAATAAATATTTTAAAGGACTCTTATAAATATTTAGACTCATATGCAAACTCATATGCAAAACACAGTACCATATCAATGCTTTCTGATATAAAATTTGTTCTCATCTTGCAAACAATGATTTACTATGGATATACATATTTATAAGGACTAGTATAAAGCACATTAAGTTCTCTGAAAACACGCTAAGTCTTAAAATAATTTACAGGGTAGACGCTACGTTATAAGGCATAAAACGGATTATAAATATTTAGAAAGAATCCTATAAAGCTTATAAATATTTAGAAGTTCTCTGGATAGTAAGTCTTATAGATATTTACAAGGTCTAACCACAGTAACATATCAATATCAATGTCTGTCATATCAAATTTGTTATCATCTTACGATTACCAGGCTAAAGACTAACCAAATGTTACCATAACACATTAAAAGTTATGTTATAAAGCTTTTATAATTATTTAGAAAGACCCCTATAAAACTTATAAATATTTAGAAGTTCTCTAAAAACATATTAACTCATCAAATTTGTTGTCATCCGGCTAAAGACTACCCAAATACGCTATGTTATAAAGCTTAAACACACAAATAGCTAGGTCAAATTTGTTGTCATCTTGCAATTACACTAAAGATTATCCCAAATAATCCATGTTATAAAGCTTAAACACACATATAGAAGAGTCCATGAGAAGAAATTGGAAACTCACCTCTTGCTTAGATAAATTGAAATCAAGTTGAAGAGATTGTGTTGATTCTCTTGGATTCACCTCTATCTTCTCTGATTCCAGACTTCCTCACCATTGATTTTGAATCCTTTGCCGAAATCGTCGTAACCATGGATTTCTAATCCTTCGCCGGAATGCCGTAACCATAGTCGCAATAGTAGCCATAATCACCATCGTCGGAGTAGTAATCCTTCGCGATCGCCGTGACATCTTCTCCATCAGCCGCCGTATCCTCACATCCCCGTCATGGTAAAATTGCCTCCACGCAGTCGTTGTGAAATCCTTTCTTCTCAAATCATTGTGAATTTTATTATTGGGGAAGTGATGAGATAATTTAATAGAGAAGGGTAAAATGGTCAAACAAAGTCTAAATACAACGGTATATTTGTAAAAGATTGAAATGTGGTATTTTTGAAAAGCCTCCTTTTGAAAGTGGTAGTTTTGGCAATTTCCCTAAAATGTTTGCCAAAATTTATGTTTATATAATCTATACACACTAAATGGTCTCTAATAATTTTCCATGGCTTTTAATATTATTTTTTATGGTCTATTCTAATAGATTTACCAGCTGAGCACTATGAAAGATCTTATTAAAGATCTTGATCAAATCGCGGGAAAATAATCTTATTAAAGAGCTTGATCACAACCTTAGCATCATTCGTTGGACTAGCAACAGCCTCAACCCATATGGAAACATAGTCAACCGCGACTAGCATGTCTTGGTTGCCATAAGAAGAGGGGAATGGCGCCATGAAGTCAATACCCCATACATCGAAGATCTCAACCTCCAAGATGAAGTATTGTGGCATCTCATTCCTCTTGCCGATGCTACCTTGTCTTTGGCAAGAATCACAGTTCGAGACAGACTCTTGAGCGTCTTTAAACAAAGATGGCCAGCACAACCTGGCTTGGAGTACCTTAAAAGCTGTTTTGAAAATAGCGAAGTGTCCACCATAACTTGATCCATGGCAATGATACAAAATGCCGTCGACCTTTTCGTGAGCAACACATCTTCTAAAGATTTGATCCTTGCACCGCTTGTAGAAATAAGGTTCATCCCAAAAAAATGGACTACATCTTTCAAGAACTTCTTCTTAGCTTGCTTGTCGAATGATTAAGGCATAACACATCAGACCAAGTAATTCACATAGTCGACATACCAAGGAAACGAAGGAGACAACTCTAGAGCATTGGCTTCATGAAAATCGGCCCTTGGGATTGTGAGAATGGAAGCGATCATTTGGAGAGACTCTTGAGGAGAAGTAAGATCGAAGGGAACACTCTCCTCAATCCTCATCTGAGATAGATGATCGGCAACTCCATTTTCGATCCCTTTCTTATCAACCAACTCTACATCAAACTCTTGGAGAAGCAAAACCCATCTCAATAACTGTGGCTTAGCATCCTTCTTGGTGATAAGATATCGCAAAGCTGCATGATCCGTGTAGACTATCACCTTTGACCCAACAAGATAGCTCCTAAACTTCTCAAAAGCAAACACTATAGCCAAGAACTCGTTCTCGGTAGTGGCATACTTCACTTGAACATCATACAAAGTTCGACTAGCATAATAAATAACATGGAGCTTTTTATCCTTCCGTTGGCCAAGAACCGCGCCAACCGCATAGTCACTAGCATCACACATGATCTCGAAAGGGAGAGACCAATCAGGAGGTTAAATTATGGGGGCTGAGACGAGAGCCTCTTTGATCTTCACAAAAGCTTCCTTGCAAGAATCATCACACTCAAATGGCACATCCTTACATAATAACCTTGTGAGTGGCTGAGCAAGCTTTAAAAATCCTTAATGAACCTCCTATAGAAACCCGCATGACCCAAAAAGCTCTGAATTCCTTTGAAATTTGTTGGTGGCACGAGACTACTCATTACTTCTGTCTTGGCCTTGTCCACTTCGATATCATCCTTGCTAATCCAGTGGCCGAGAACTATTCCATCTTGAACCATGAAATGACACTTCTCCCAATTAAGAACGAGATTAGTCTCCTCACACCGTTGAAGGACCCTACAAAGATTAGACAAACAAGCACCAAACGAAGATCCAAACACCGAGAAATCATCCATAAAGACTTTCATAACATCCTCGATTAATTCAGAAAATATAGCCCTCATGCATCTTTGAAAAGTAGCAGGGACATTGCATATACCAAAAGGCATTCTCCTATATGCATATGTGCCATAAGGGCATGTGAATGTGGTTTTTTCTTGATCATTTAGATGAATAAGGATTTGAAAGAAACCCGAATATCCATATAAAAAGCAATAATTAGGATGCTTTGCAAGTCTCTCTGGCATTTGATCAATAAATGGGAATGAGAAATGATCCTTTCGAGTAGATGCATTCAACTTCCTATATTTACACACATTCTATGACCGGTTACTAATCGAGTTGGTATCAACTCATTAAGTTCATTGGCAACAACGGTAATGCCTCATTTCTTAGGGACAACATGAATTGGAGAAACCCAAGCGCTATCCGAGATAGAATAAATGATGATGCATCTAACAACTTAAAAATCTCTTTCCTAACGACATCTTTAAGGTTGGGGTTCAACCTTTGATATGCTCAAATTTACCCTAAGAGCTAACTGCAAGAATACAGTTG
>OVAP01001718.1:0-22492 GCA_900406295.1 Aurinia saxatilis | reverse complement strand
GATTAAGAAGGTTCGAGGAGGGAAATATGCTTTGGAATATTCGGAAAGCTAGATTTGCTTTTTTTCCAAGACAAAGGGGCGAGGGAGCCAACCAGAGAATATCCAAAAGGGATAATTTGACTGTTATTAAAAGGAAACCGAATGCTGACGTAGACATCGATCCTCAGAATATTCCAAGATCCAATCTTGCCTTTGCCCCCTTCTTTTAAACTCTCCCAAATCCGTCCCTCCTCTCTCTCTCTCATTACAAGTTTGTCTAAAAATGTCTATGAAAGCCATCCATGTCTCGGAAGTGCCCAGCCTCGACCATTTCCCTGATAAACCCTCCCGTTTCTCCTCTAATGTTGAATTCAGCAAACCTCCAAAGTTTCTGGTGGTCGGACACAGAGGCCATGGCATGAACCAGCTCAACTCCCAGGATCCAAGGTTCTCTGCTCTCAAAGAAAACTCTATCCTCTCCTTCAACGCTGCCTCTAAACTCCCTCTCGACTTCATCGAATTCGACGTTCAGGTTTCTTTCTTGCCCTGTAGCTGTCGGTTCGCTGCATTTTCCATCTCTTTTTGTGTTTTTACTCCACGTGACCCCCGACCTACCACGTGGGGCTTTAATTCGTTGACATTTTTTTTGTTTATAAACAACAAAAGGAGACTTTTCTCACATCTTCTACTTCTTTAATTTAAACGCAGGTCACCAGCGATGGCTGCCCAGTCATATTCCACGACGACTTCATCTACTCCCAAGATAACGTAAGTCCCCTTTCTTTATGCTAATGTTCGTCTACGATCTGATCTGATCTGATCTGATCTGATCTGATGAATGGAACAGGGAGTGGTCTACGAGAAGAGGGTCACGGATGTGAGCCTGTCCGAGTTCATGTCCTACGGTCCACAGCGGGAAGCCGGGAAGCGAGGGAAGCCCTTGTTGAGAAAGTCAAAGGACGGGCAGATCCTTCAATGGAGCGTCGAGGGAGACGACTCTCTCTGTACTCTCCAAGAGGCTTTTGAGAAAGTTGATCCCAAGCTTGGTTTCAACATCGAGCTCAAGCTTGACGACAACCTCGTCTATCCCTTCGACCACCTCTCCCGTCTTCTCCTCCCTATCTTGCAACTCGTGTCTCAATATGCAAAGGACAGACCCATCATCTTCTCCAGCTTTCACCCCGATGCTGCCCTTCTCGTCAGGAAGTTGCAGACCGCCTACCCCGTAAGAATAAGATACACGCTTCCCTTCTTTGATCCGATCCATGAAGCTACACCACTTTCCTACTTTACTCATACATACATATTCTGTCAACGCAGGTATTCTTCTTGACTAACGGAGGAACACAGACCTACTACGACGTGAGAAGGAATTCGCTGGATGAAGCAATCAAAGTATGTGTAGAAGGAGGCCTTCAAGGGATTGTCTCCGAGGTCAAAGCGGTGTTCCGCAACCCGGCAGCCGTCAACAAGATCAAAGAATCCAAACTCTCTCTGATGACATACGGCAAGCTCAACAACGTAGCTGAGGCCGTCTATATGCAGCATCTGATGGGGATAGAGGGAGTCATAGTAGATCATGTGGTGGAGATGACAGAGGCCATGGGGGAGATGATGAAGCCGTTCAACAGAGATGCTGATGATACACCAAAGCCAAACTTCTCTGAAAAGGAGCTCTCCTTTCTTCTCAAGCTCATTCCTGAGTTGATACAGCACTAGCCAACTCTTCTCCACTTAGTTAGGATCTCTAATTTTTCCCAAAAAGTTATTGTGTTGGTTTAGGAGAAATTTGACATTGTCCTGCTGCTATCATGATTCATGAGATGAGAGCCCAAAATGTTATGGGAATATGACTATACTGAATTGAGTTGATCGAATCTAAATTGTGTAAAGGTGTTCAAAACGGGAAAGTGGGAACTTGGGTAAGGAGGCCGTGCTTCAGTTGATAGTGGAGACGGGGCAAGAGAGGTCTGTAAGGATCCTCCTCCCTTCTCTGCTTCACAAACTCTATGCATCTCTCAACCTCCTTCTTTACCTCTGTGTACACCTCCTTTGCCTTCTCTCTGTCCTTCAACTCTTCCTCTCCCGTCTTTATCTCCTTCCCAAAGTAGAAATAGTATCTCCCTGGCCACTTTGGTATCACTCCTGGCATGTGAAAGTCTTGGTTTCCCTCTTCTCCTTCCACGCTTCCCCTTAGAAACACCAACCATGTCATATGCACACATCAACATCCATTTCTACAATTATTTTCACCAGTCTACTAAATCCCATTCACATTACCTCACCTCCGGGCCTTCTGCTGTAACTCTTTTTAGCACCTCTTTAACAATCGGAACCTTTATCTGGTCATTGTAGTCCACGACTACCTGCATTTTGCATTACACGGTCACACCAGTTATAGGTCGCACACATGGCAAGGATGCAAATTCTTACTCTTAAAAAATCATCTTCTCCAACCCCACAAAAGGGCACTATTTTGGCTCCAAATTTGGCTGCCACTCTCACAAACTCTACTTTCTCTGGCCACAGCAGCTTGTATTCTTCTCCCTGTTATCGAGTAAACTGTAATGATTTGTTTTTATGACTACAACAACGATAGCAACAGTACAACACAAGGATGACATTCTGATGTATCGCAACCATATTCAAAGTCTCTGCTGCCATTTAAGAGACTCCATTCCGGAAACCAACTAGTAGACAACTACTCACCTTGCGGTGTAGAGCTTCGCGGATGCCTCCTGGAAATAAAAGGATATGGGATTTTGCAGACAAGAGATTATGGAGGTGAGTGGCCGAGATGGGGACCGAACCCATCATCCTGAGCGTGTCATAAACAGACACGTCAGGTAATAGTCCATCTCTCAATCTGGTAAACATCATGGGATGTACAAGAGGCCGCAAATTGATATTCCTCTCGTGAACAAATTGACCTGGGAGAGATATTTTGTCACTTGCCAGTAACATATGATTTCCCACCAACAATACAGGTCCTTCCGATGGTATTCCCCCAAGCCCCCTCACCACTTTTCCATCTTCTGTGGTCGACAGAAACACAGGGCCCATGATCACCTCAAGGAGCCTTTATCGTCATAAAAGGATCAAGATTAATCAAACGGATAGTATTCTACTACAGTAATCATACAAGACATTTAGAGACATTATGTGTAGTGTAGTAACCTATTGACCCCATAGCATTTGTTAAATTCAGACATGGTTGGTGGAATGTAGTCGGAGACATAATCCTGATGAGGCCCACGCCGGTAAAAAGAAGTGGCCTTTATGATACTAACCAGATCAATGCCGTCCTCCTGTCACATCCGAAAGCAAAAGGATATGTTTATGAAGCACCTCGGATTACATCTTTGAATAAGATGAAATTTAATGCTTGGCCGTTGCATTTCAATGAAAGACGCAGACTTGAGACAACAGAGATAGATATACCAGAAAAAGGCAATGGCCGTTGTCTTTGAATGAACGGACCTCACATTTACGCAGTTTTTTGCGAAGTCTTCTGCCTTCATATTTACTGGGTAGTATTTGGTCATTTCCGCTGTGAATGACAAACATATCAGCTCGGCCTACTTGCTCTGCCGTGGTGGAAATCAATGATTCTTAGAGTAACTGTGATGTGATAGATACAAAGAACCTGGATAGAATTAGAGTCTGAGCTTGTACTAGATGAAGATGTGCATTTGCGAACAGAGCAGCGGCATCAAGTAACTTGAGCTTCCAAAGAAATGTTTCTCTCCCAAATGTATCAGCTAGGATCTGCACATTCAGATTCTTAACCAAATTTGACAAAACTGGAAAGCTAACACAACCATAATTGACTTTTTCACCTACAGAAGTGAATGCCGATGTTGTCACAAAATCTTGATATATATTTGCAGCTGTTTCCTTTTCCGGAAGTCCGCTGACCCAGTGAGCAATCATCCTTTTTAAAGGGCCACCTTAAAATTCCAATGGAGCTTTTATGCAGTATCAAATATAAACTAAAGTGTTTTATCACTATAACTCGCATGTTAATGTATCAAGTTTACAATCAAACAAGATTTTGAGTGGAGTTTGTTAAAATGAATAATACCATCTTCTGGCATGATCTCTAAAGTATTGGAAACACTCCCATTTGTTTCTGAGAGTTGTAAAATATGTGAATAGATAAAGGTAAGTTAACCTGGAATCAAGCTTAACACGAAAGGAAATGCAAGGTCCAGTTGATCTGGCAAGAATTTAGCGAGGGGAGCAAGACGTTGCAGGGAAGAATTTGCAAATGATGTAGCTGCAAATGCAATAATAGTGTTTAGATATCAATGTAGACGATGTGGTGAAACTTGTGTTCAAGGTGTTGGGATCAAAGAAGGTCCCATTAAGTAAGCTGGTAAGTGGGAATAAGTAAAGACATAGTTGGGATATAATAATTGAATGAGTGGTGAGCGTGAAATTGTGATAAATATGTGAAGTAAGCAGGCATGCGAAAGTGGTAGACCTGGGTTTGAAAGAATCAAGACAAGATCAATGTGAGGGTTACAGGCTGCAACGGCAAGGGCTATGCAGGCACCGAGAGATTCTCCAACAAGATAAATGGGTTTACGGGGTGACCTCTGGTATTCAGATATGACAGTGGTTTCAACGATCCCAACTAGATCTAGAGGATGCAAGGCGTTAGAGAAAGAAGTCCCGAGAATAGTAGCAAAAGAGGAAATACCTGAGAATGCAGTACGATTGGTGGCAGGTATGTGCAAGCAGCAGATATTAAACATCCTGAAAGCAAAGCAAAGCAAAGTGAGTGATGGAAAAGGAGGGAGTATTGTATAAATAAAACGTCAGTCACCGTCCAAGCTTATGGTGCTGCCTGATGAGGCCGAGTCCATTTCCGTCAATACCTGATGAACCAGTCATATTCAGCAAAGCAATTAAGGAGATGAGGAAGACGAAGAGGGAGACTAACCAGGTAGGAAGAGAAGCAGAGGTGCGCCGTCACATCGAGCCTTGCTCTCCAGGGGACAGAACCACCGAGACGGGCTATTGTTTTCTTCGGGTCTACTGAAATCCCTAGCCGCCTCCACATAGTCCGAGAATCGCCGCGTCACAGAAACCGACATCCGCCGAGACGGGAATCGGGATGCTCCCACTCCAAGGGCGTGCTTGCGTACGCCCACGGCAGAGACGACGTGAAATCCTGTGGCGGCCATGGAAAGAAGAAGCTAGGAGTGGTGCGTCCATGGATTTTAAGCAAGATGTTCGCAGAGTTTTCCGGCCAAACGAAGAATTCGTGACACAACGGTATCTCTTTGTTCATATAATTTTACATGGGCCAGATAATTTTAAATGGGCCAGATATAATATGATGTGGACTCCCTTTACTTAATGAGCCGAGAAAGGGTGGTTGTGTTTAGCCGTTAAACCACAATCTCTACACTTGTAAGATTTGAGTCCAACAAAATAGAAATGCTCCAATTTTTTTAATAATACTCTTCAACCTTTGGCTATGTTTCACAATAGCTTGTAAGGTTTCGTCTAATTAATACCAGAAACGGACTTGTGGCAGGCTCAGGTTTGTTCCGTACTAACGGGCCTAAGGTTTAAAGTTTTGGGCCTCTAATTTTATACCTTTGCATAAGAGAGCCTGGACTAAACAAAATAACGGCAAGGAAATGCAAGATAAAAAAAAAGGTAAGCCTACAGAACATAGTCCTGGTTTCAGGAACACAAAAATGATTTCTTTTAGCACTGATCAACTCGAATTCAGGCTGAGTTACTCAAATCTTTTCATCATTGTCCGGTTATCTTACTTGTTTTTGTTTTTTTTTTTAAGAAAAAAAATGCTACCGTAAGAGACCCTTTGTTGTTCATCTCTGTTTAAGCCTTTGCTTCAGCAGGAGTGATAGCAGCCGCTGGAGCAACACCACCAGTTGTTGGACTGAAAGAGAAGAGAGATTTATAAGAGGTTGAGAAAGAGAGCCACTGAAATGGAACAGGTATAAGGGAAGGGACTTACAGGCCAACAAAGACTTTGAAAGCATCATAAATACCCCACTGAGCTCCGGTCAATGTCCCAATCATCACAATTCGTAGAGGCAGACCTCTTGTGAATAGACCCAACAGCCCTATCTTCTTCACCGCCTGTTGAAGGAATGAATTCAAAACATAGTTTCAACGATGCGTGATAGGTAGAAAGAGAGACACTTACATCTCCAACGGTTGCTCCTCTAGCGTTGTTGAGGAAGGACACCAAATTATCTGCAGGATGAGAGACAATAGCACAGAAGACACCAGCAACGTAACCTCCAGCAAAACTGACCCCTAGTTGTAGACCCTTGCTACACTCGTCCTTTGGCCTGGGGATTGCATACTTGTATATCATCTCCACAATGGTCTCAAAAGAGGCAAACTTCATCATTGTGTCTGTGAGGAAGGTAGAATTGATGATCACATAATGCAATGCAACAAAAAAAGAGGCAGAAAAGGTACTTACAAGGAATCTGGCGTCCCCAGAGCGGACCAATACCCTTGTACAAACTGCAAGGAAAAAGGGTAAGATAATGTAAAAGGGGGGAGTGAGAAAATGTAAAAGGCTTACCCTCCGACACCTTCAGACTTGATAAACTTGGGAAAGCCATCAGACAATCCGCGGGCAAAACCGGGTTGAGTCTGAACGCGAACCTTGACAGCCTCGAAAGGGCAGAGGGCAACATCAGCAATGATCTCGGCAGAGGCAGAACCAGCAAGATAGATGAGGGTTTTGTATTTGGCGGTGTAGTCGGGTCCAGCAATATCGGAGTAGTACTTCTTGAAAAACTCGTAGAAGCCAAACTTGCAGGCACCCTGAGCACTGTAGCCCAAGAGAGTAGGGACCCATCCACGGAAGAAGCCACGGGGTCCTTGTTCTTTGAGCAGAACTCCAAAGCCAGATGAAATGCTCTTGTACTTGGCGGGATCAATCTGAAGGGAAGAGAAAGTCACTATTTATTAGTTATTAGCTATATATATAGCTTAAGTAGGTAGGAGGGAAAACCTGCATATTGCACTTGACAAGATCGAGAGGAGTGACGGCCATGTGAGTGAGACCACAGCTGAGGATCCCACCGAAGGTACAGGCGGCGTAGAAGGCAGGCGAGTACATCTCGATCTTCCTGCCGGGCTCCGTCGGAGAGGCGATGACGAAATTCTTCTTAGAGGTCATCGAACGAGATTTGCCGAGCGTCTGAAATGCACTCGGCGAGGAGTAGAGGTAGCTCGGGATCAAGGACTGCTTTGAAGACTCCATGGCCAAGTTGTGGCGGCGGCGGCTACACTCACTATCCGATCCACAAGTCCACCTCTGGTCAGGTCGTCTTCCCCCCCACACTTTATCGACTGATAGAAACCCTCGAAATGCTTACCATATTCTCTTCACTATTCCACTCTACCCTTGGGCCCAGTAAAAGCCCATCATACAAGGCTTAGTTTACAAAGCCCAACGAAATTACTGTCTATAGGGATAGATCCTTGAGGCGAACCAATAGTTCCTCACTCTTTCTTCTACTTCATTTCGGCTGATTTGAAGTGTGGAAGGCCATCCAATTGGTAAGAGTTTCTTCTATAACCTCAGTACTTTTCTATATATCTTTCTCGGGCTGTCTATACTATACATTTTGCCTCGTTAGTTCAACACTCTCACTAGCTATGCCATTATAATTATATATATATTTAATCTCGCATATTTCTTTGCATGCTTATTTATGATGCTGAATTACATGAGCATCCATTACACCCACTGATGAATATCAAATTGTTGACCATACATATGATGCCACCTGTTATGCAGTATGCTAAATGTGAAATTAACACAATAATAATAATCATAATTAGAGACTGCCTATGACTATGAGTAGGTGGCCACGTTTTTTCGATTTACCCCCTCAACCTCCTAAGGGTTCACTAACATAATTGCACGTTTCCCAACTTTGCCTTATATATCATGTGTGCTTAGAGTCATTAAGCAGATTCATAAAAAAATAATACATACATACTAGTGAAGTCGAATCATCGTTCGATTATTAATACCTCTGCCTATAAAACATTCAACAATACTCCTTGTAGCGTTGGATCTTTGGAAAGGCGAACCAAAGGCAGTCAGTCAGTATGCCATTTGCTTCTCACTCATATTTGTTAATGCCTTTTGCACTTGACTTATTTATTCCATTTATTGATTGTTGCAGGTTTTCGCATACCACTCTATAATCTGTCGAAATCACAATGGCGGCTTCAATGCACTTGTGCGGAGTTCAAACTCCTCAAGGACTTGCTTTCAACTCAAAAAGGATTGAGTTTGGCCTGAATTTCTCAGCTCTTGTATCCTCTGCTCCCCTTTACTCTCCAAACCGTATCCATTCTCCTAAGAACATTGCTCTGAGAGTCACTTGTGAAGCTGCAAGGCTGGAGCTGCTTGAGAGGAAAGACTCTGACACTCTCAAATTAAACAGAACCGAGAAGAAATTGACCTGTGTTATGAAATTTGGCGGCTCATCAGTCGCATCAGCAGAAAGGATGAAGCAAGTTGCCAATCTCATACTCAGCTACCCAGATGAGAAGCCTGTTGTTGTGCTATCAGCAATGGCAAAGACCACCAATAAGCTTTTGATGGTAACTCTTTTTCCACTTGTTTGCTCATTCCTCTTCTCTTGTCAATTAATCTTTGGCTGTGGATTTCACTAGGCTGGAGAGAAGGCTGTTTGCTGCGGTCTCACCAACGTAGACACTATCGAAGAGTTGAGCTATATTAAGGAACTCCATATAAGGTTGAAGAAAACAGATGTTTATTGGGGCCTCTGTTTCTATATATATATATATTCCACCTTCTCCCAGCTCATATTTTGCTTTATTATAAATGCAGGACTGCGCATGAACTCGGAGTGGAAACAGCAGTTATTGCAAGTAAGTGCCTTGGTCCTCTTTCTTGATGGTTGAATAGTTGATACAGTCCTAAGTTTGCGCTTTGGAGTTTTAATTTGCTCGTGTTGTTAATTATTGAAAACCCGCCTTTCTTTTACTTCTTTGTAGGACACCTAGAAGGACTAGAACAGCTTCTGAAAGGCATTGCAATGATGAAAGAGTTAACTTTACGCACAAGAGACTACTTGGTGTCATTTGGAGAATGCATGTCCACCAGACTATTTGCTGCATACCTGAACAGAATAGGCCACAAAGCACGCCAGGTTAGTTGCTCTATGTTACCCTGATTAGCATAACCTGGAAGCTTCTCGCCAACCTCGGCTGTTTCCTGACTCGATGTGATTTTATGCGGCAGTATGATGCATTTGAGATTGGGATCATCACCACAGATGACTTCACAAATGCTGATATTCTTGAAGCAACATACCCTGCAGTTTCAAAAAAATTACTAGGTGACTGGAGCAAAGAAAATGCAGTCCCTATTGTTACAGGCTTCCTGGGAAAGGTATGGATTCAAATAATAGTTTTTTTTGCTGTTGTATTTGTATTTCTCTAGTGCTTTTATGACTTTAATGAAACAAATACAAAAAAAGAAAAAAAGAAAAACCTTTATTCCACAGGGATGGAGATCTTGTGCTGTCACTACCTTGGGTAGAGGGGGCAGCGATCTAACGGCAACAACGATTGGGAAAGCTTTAGGTTTGCGGGAGATTCAGGTAGCTATGAAGATCGGGTTAACTCTTTTTATCAATAAGGTTGGAAATTCTTCTAAACGGGAACTATTGTGGAGTGGTGCAGGTTTGGAAAGATGTGGACGGAGTTCTGACTTGTGATCCAAACATATACTGCGGAGCTCAACCTGTTCCACATTTGACATTTGATGAGGCAGCTGAACTTGCTTACTTTGGTGCCCAGGTAACCAACCTCAATAAACTTTTTGTACCACAGAGACTTCTTCACTAATTTCTGAACCAAACTACATCTCTCTCTCTCTCTCTCTCTTCCATGACAGGTGTTGCATCCTCTTTCCATGCGGCCAGCTAGAGAAGGTAACATTCCCGTAAGGGTTAAGAACTCTTACAATCCCACTGCTCCAGGCACGGTCATCACCAGATCCAGAGACATGAGCAAGGTTCGTGAAAACATAGGCCTGCCATTGCATCAATATTTATCTCTCAACCAACATAATTATTACCTCTTCCTCATTATCTTTTTCTTAGGCTGTACTCACCAGCATTGTTCTGAAACGTAATGTTACCATGTTGGACATCACCAGCACGCGTATGCTCGGTCAATATGGTTTCCTTGCCAAGGTAATGCAATCAACTTAACTAGAATTCATGGGAACGAATTCACTCCACCTCCCTTCTAGCCAACTCTGAATCGCCCTCTCTCTTCAGGTGTTTTCCACATTTGAAAAGTTGGGCATATCTGTGGATGTTGTTGCGACCAGCGAAGTTAGTATTTCCTTGACACTGGATCCTTCAAAGTTCTGTAGCAAAGTTTTAATTCAACAGGCAAGCTTATAATTTGGTATTTGTGTAGTATTTACTGGTTTTCTCTTAAGCATATATAAAACAAAGAAAATCAATATTGACTATGTGACAGGAACTTGATCACGTGGTAGAGGAACTTGAGAAGATTGCCATTGTAAATTTGCTTCAACACAGATCGATTATCTCCCTCATCGGAAATGTTCAGAGATCATCCTTCATATTAGAGAAGGTTAGTTAGCTCTCTTGCATGATTTAATATTTGGTAGTGGTAGTATACTTAGAGACTTACGTTGGATCGCTTTCCAATGAACAACAAACAGGGCTTCCGAGTTCTTCGAACCAATGGAATAAATGTCCAGATGATCTCCCAGGGTGCATCTAAGGTATAACAAACCTCTAGGAACTTCTTTGGCTGTCAGATTCTATATAAGAAAAGATATTGTGGATGAAATTCTACATGCAGGATACAAAATCGTCTGAGCTTTTGAGTGTGTTTTGGTGATGTCAGGTAAACATCTCACTGATAGTGAATGATGATGAGGCGGAGCAATGTGTGAAGGCTCTCCACTCGGCCTTCTTTGAGACAGGCCCCTTCGAAGAAGCGTCAGAACGCATGTCTGGCTTCAATCCTGCCTCTTCGTGAAACCTCTGCGTTGCAACCTGCAAGGTCTACAGCTAGCTAGCTAGCTTGATGTAATGATTCTCATCAGACTGGTATTAGGAAATAAAACTCCCACATGTTGTGATATAATGTAATTTGATGTCTGTACTGGAAAATCAGTCAGTTTTCCTATTTGAATATATATCGAATGTGTACAACACCAGTTGGGGGTACAGAATCTCAATCTCAAATCCAACAAAAAAAATTGATTGAATAAACCGTTTGGAGCAGAACCTGCTCCTTAACAATTTCTGATGTGAGTAAGAACAGATCCCATCCCTAAAGTGATGGAATCCCTTACAGTTATCTCCCTCTTTAATATCTTTGATATTAGCTTTATTTCAGCATGGCCCTCAAGTTCATCACTACAATCGGACACTCTTCTAGTGTACTGATAAAAGCAAATGCAACAGCTAAACGTTCACTGTGGAACTTAAGCGACTCGATCTTCATCGCTCATCGATATCAATATGAGTGTCGAAGGCAGTTTTAATGATCCGAGCATCAACGCGTCTCTCGGGATATCGGAGCTGCCGTATAGTCGCAAGTCCTGCTGCTGCGATAAAGCTTCATAACCGAAAATACATAACGGTTTTCTAGAAAAAAACAATAAAAGTCCAAAGGGAGTGTAAAGCCCAAACTGTAAGACCCAGTAAACAAAAACACCGTAAAAGCCCAAGATACTCGGAGGGAAGCAGCAACTAAGTCTAATCTAAGTGTAAAATTGAATAACGGCCAAAACATAACAGACATTCTCGTGATCTGATAGTACTAAAAAAGAGAAGAGAAATTTCAAATTCCAAAGAGGAACATAAAAGAAAAGCAGATGCGTTGACTGTTTGAAAGGGAAAGAAGACAAGGAGGTAGATGCTCATGCTTGTCACGCTTAGCTTTTTTCTTTTTTTGCGTCATCCCATTACTTTACCAACAACATGCTTTTCTTTCTTTATTTTTTGTACTAAACTAACCTTATTATAAGATATACTAGTTTGTTTCTCAATAATCAATATATAATTGATTTGACCGGCCACAATACATATATATATAAGTATAAAATAAATCATGAGATACAATTATGGTTTTAGTGGAGAAGCTATATATACATGGTGAAGTGATTAGATATATTGAAAAAGTGTTAAAAATATGAAGAAAAGAGAGAGAGAGAGAGAGAGAGGGGTCAACGTAAGGATAACGTAAGCGAAAGGAGATGAGGCAATCAAAGGAGCAAAAGCTGAGAAACTAAAGCCGTCTTGTCGGGGTTACTTGGTTATTGCTTCCTTGATTTTACCATTTTGGCCTACTCACCTGTGGTAAAAAAGGGTAAAAAAGGGTAAAAAAGAGCTAGTGAGGATTTACCATAAGTTAACGATCGTTTACACAAATGACAAATCAAAGTTATTAGAGACGCACTTACTAATGGACCGTAGATATCATATGTAATAAATCATTGATGAGTAGCTAAGCTAGTAATAGTATAGTATGAAGTGTAAATAAAAGGGGGCAGGGAGGCGGCTCGCGTGGCGTGGGGCACAGAACTCTGCTCACTCACTCTCTTTTGTATTTTTACCTTTTTTTGGCCCAAATGCCCTCTCTTCCTCCCAATGGTCATTTCCCTCTATTTTGGATCTTATTTTTCAGTCTTTTATCCGGTTTTTTTCTTATCATTGATTTCGGACTTCAACATAAACTAACCCAATTACTGAATATTTAGTTTTATTGTTTAGTAAACCAAGATGCGTGGATTAGTACCCTAATAGCTAACTTGGCACATGGTGCCCGGCACTATACTCATCATACTTGGATTAACTTTTTTGTTCTATATTTACTATATATAAACGAATATATTACGGTTCTTATTTCATTTATATACACATATTCTCAAAATGCACTTGTTCTGCAGTTGGACCGTTACCCGGTGCATGTAGCGTGGTATAAATTAAACAACAGTTTTATAATACTGATTTTTAGATTATCGACTAATTTTTTATTTTTTTGGTGTTTGTAAATTTAATCTCTATTACATATGATTTTTTATTTGATCAAATAAACACTCCTACATTGCAACTCTTTCCGCAACACCCAGTACATTTTGATATGCATATCTCTTAAGGAAAACTACTCCGGTAACAAATAGTATAATCTTATTTTTTCTGAGAAACAAATTTAAAATAACAAAATAAAAAGATAGAGGCCATGCACCTGCATGCATATATCAACGTATATCTCAATGTTTTATATATACATAAAAGATAGTTAAATTAACTAGCTAGCTAGTGCGTATTAAAGAGAGAAGAGTGGGATTGCAGTTGCATGGGATTAGATTATATATGAAAACTTTCAAGGGAAGTCGTGAGCACTCCCACAATATCCTCACTGCCTTTTCCTCTCGACACCGACATGCGACATCTTCCTTTTTCTTTTCCCTTCTCCTTTACTATTTTTTATTTTATTTTTTCGTTTTCCATACATCACTTATTAATTCTTTGGAACTCTTATCTAAACATATATATATACACGATGTATTTAACACACAAAAATTAAACCATGCTCACAGTCACAGGCATATATATATATGCCAGCTAGCTGTATGAGATATGCCTGAACATATATATATAATATAACCGAGAGGGACACATCCTGGTCTTTAATATCGAACGCAGACCATTATGTATTTCGAGAAGGATATGTAACTCTGAAGCTGATTTTAGGGTTTAGTTCGAACCCCATCTTTCCCCTCTGTATCGACTTTGTTTCACCTTAAGAGGTATAAAACGAACTAAATTTGTAAAAGACAATAATTATATTAAATGTATATATATCGATTATTGTTATATGTATATTTATGACAAAACAAAACATTAAAGTTGCGCAAAGAGAGAGAGACATAGACACACAGACATATATAAAAGGCAAAAGACCAGATAAAGCTGAAAAGATAGCATCACGCTCGTTTAATTTTTCCTCATATTTTTATTTGATTTGGTTCTAGTTAATATACAATAACCCTAGCCGTCCGATCGATCAGCTTCTCAGTTCAATGTCATATTTTTCTTTACCACCGTTAGATTGTGAGATTTCCCAAGATAAGCACGTAGGACTTAAGGTGTGAATGTGGTATTTGTACCTAGTGTTTTTTACTATTGTTTACTTTGTAATAACTTCCATGCTTTGTACGTACTAAAATATTTATAATAACTTCCATGCTTTTGTAATATTTTAATCTGCAAAACATATTAAGCTGTCCCATAATCCTTCAGATCGTTGAGAAAAAGAACAATAATAGTGTTATATGCCACATATTATATTATCATTATTAAAAAAAGAATAAAGGCATATACTAATGGGGATGTGGAAGATTTCAAGGTTCAGGCGTTGAATTCAAACGTTATGTATGTATATGAGGCTGAGGCTATTCGATCGGACCTATCAGTGTCGGTCAAAATACAAGAAAAAAAAAAGCATAAAAAAACGTAATATATATGTATGACAAGTGTTACGTAAGGAAAGTAAAGCGATCCGACAAACACAATCCGACAAAGATCATTTATCTTTTTACTAGTATTATTCATGCCAAGATTTTAAACACCAAAAGAAGTAACTTTCTTTTTTTTCATGCTTGAGGGAGCATAACTGTACGGCCCTCTCTCTTACTCTATTAAATAATCCTTTCGGGAGATTAATTTATTTTTGGAGCTCAAACCTGAGATTTCAAAAGCATGGACTTAGGCGTGGAAGCCAAAAGCATGTGACAATTAAAACTTTTGATTTCCAGGCTTTCTTTCTTTCTTTTACATGATATCACATTTTTTAATATACTTAACTACCACACAGTTGTTCTAATTAGCTTCATTATTATTATAAGGTTTATATTCATTAGTTATCACGAATGGACAAAAAAAATAAAAAGTTTGTTTGTCTATTACTATATTCAGATAAATGTATACTTCGAACTGGAAAACATTAATTGGTACAGAGAATGATGGGTATACAAGGTACAAAAGTGGAGAAGTTAATTCATCACCAAATATCTGTTTCAAGCGTCTCTGTATGCTATATGGATGGAAAGGAATAGGAGGAGCATGGTGAAGCTAGCATTTCAGCGCAAGTCATGATCTGGTGGATTGATAAGAATGTTCAAAACCGGATAATTTCGATACAAAGGACAGATTCAAAACTGGAGGATGCGTTACAACATTGGTTTGCTTGTACTAGCACCCACTGATGTTTTTAATCTTGTTTTTTGTTCCTATTGGGTAAGATTGTTTTGTAAAGCTCTTGGAGCTAGTAATACACACTAATATTAGTAACTCAAACATGTCAACAATTTATTAAAAAAAGAAAAAGAAAGTTTAACCGACATTTCATAGTTGCTGAAAGTGGTCTAGTTTAATGAACATTGAAAAATATAGAATCCAGGGCACATGCATGCATGGTGTATTTAGTGTAAATTAAGAGTAATGTATAATGATTCGAGTAAGGTGGGATGGTATAATATGTGTTGTACGGATAAGAAATAATGATGTGATGATTACACTTTGATGGTAAAGTGAAATGGAAGTTGATAAGTAAGCGGAATATACGTATCCAAAAGATGGATTGTTAGAACAATGATAGCATATAGATTAGTAGTAGTAGAAAATGAAAGAGTAAATGGGGGAGAGTGATAGGAGCCGACAACAAGGACAGACAGAGCCGTCTATTACAAACAACTCCCTTGTGATAAAAGCCTGTTCTTTTTTCTTGATGTCATCGGGTTTCCATGGTTTTTTTTTATACAAAAATGTTATAATAAGGTAATTAATCACAAACAGATTAATGAAGACTTGTAATAATAAATGAATAAATTAAGAAAGATGCTAGTGAGGAGAAGAGAGGAGGAGTTAGGCGTCTGAGTCTATAAATACTCACTTGCATGGGCCAGTCCTCACCAAAACACAAAAAAAAACTCTTTCTTAGCTTTAAAACTTTTGCTTTCGAAGATCAAAGATTAGTTTTGAAAATGCAGCAGTACGAGACAGAGTCTGCTTCTTCTTGGGGAGCGTACAAGTTGAACAACGTAGGAGGAGGAGCGTTCGGCGTGGACAGGAGCCTCCTCCGCATTGAGTGTCTTGCTGCGGAGAGTGCGGTGGTGATCTTCAGCGTGAGCAGTTGCTGCATGTGCCACGCCGTCAAGGGTCTCTTCCGTGGCATGGGAGTCAGCCCCGCCGTCCACGAGCTAGACCTCCACCCTTTCGGCGGCGACATCCAGCGTGCCCTCATCCGCCTCCTCGCCTGCTCCGGCTCCTCCTCTCCTGGTGCCCTCCCCGTCGTCTTCATCGGCGGCAAACTCGTCGGAGCCATGGACAGGGTCATGGCTTCTCACATCAACGGCTCCCTCGTCCCTCTCCTCAAAGACGCCGGTGCTCTCTGGCTCTGATATCATCATCACATCTTTTATTACTTAAGTAGCTAGCTAGTTTTGTAATCAGAGAGAGAGATTTGTGTGAGATAGAGTTTGTGCCCTTTGTTTTCTTCTCTGCTCTCACTCTATCTCCCGTCTCTCCCTCTCTTATCTTTCAACTTTTCCTCATTATTAATTAATGACACTACTATTACAATTCAAAATGCTAGCTGATCTCTACTTAATAAAAATAAAGAGGAAATTCTCAACACACATATTTACAAGTAGATCGGTCCTCTAATCATCTTCTTTATCTATACAACCCACAGACTTTTATGAATGAGATAGGTGAAGCTTGGCTCTAAACATATTCTTAATCAAATACCCCATTCTTGTTTCTTGCCAAGGCCTACTACTACTACTACTACTACTACTAACAACATCCTCCTGCTCATTCTTCTTCACCTTCAGCTTGCTTACTCCTATCTCTTCTCTGATTGACTCCACTATTTTAGCTTCCACTGCACTTCCTGTCACGTCTGTCACGTAGAACGTGTCTTTAGCCTTACCCTCTCTCGTTGAGATCTCTGCTCTCACTATTGTCAAGCTGTTCTCTCTGAATGTTCTTGTTATGTCTGACAGCAGGCCAACTCTGTCTTCTGCTGATACTTCCAGCTCTAATCCCTGAAAATTATGTCTTTTGAGTATTAACACCAACTGATGCACAAGTACAGACCTGTGATCTACTAATTAATTGCCTACCTGGGACGCTCTTCTCTCGATGGCTGCTTCAAGACATTGCATCACACGTTCTTGCTCTGCTTCTGAATTTATGGGAAGCCCATCCACATGACGGATGTAAAACTCCTGCACTTTATGTCATCTTTTAAGAAAGATCCCAATTTACAGTTCTAAATCCATAAACAATGATTCAGCTACCTGATAAGCTTCCACTGGTTCCGTGCTGACCATGCCATGGAAAACCACATACTGCATATCAGTTAAAGTACAGACTACGTCAAACACAAGCTTTGGTCTATCTTTGGATCTCATTGTCACAACAGTATAATCCTTCTCGATGTTTGTTAGAGTGACACAGGGCCTCGAAGCCGATGTCCTTGCTCTTCTCACTCCCTCGTAGTCCCTATCATCAAACATGATCTGATGCAACCGTCTCTCCCTGTGTGTATCTGAACAAGAAAACACCGTTTTTGCAGCTCTGGAGCCGCTGTTTGTCCTCACGACATTGCACAGCAGCTCTTTGATGGTAGAAAGGCGAATCTGGTCAGTGATAGCGGAATTAGTTGAACTGTCCGTGACATGAAGAACCGCTGCAGCTCTGGTGTTGTGAGTCCATATTTCAGCGTTGACAACATTGCAGAGAAGGTCTGTGAGAACAGCAGATACTTCAGACAAGAGACCGGGTCTGTCCGTTCCGGCAAGCTCAATCGTAGTGTATTTGTCAGAGGGCATTACACCAACTGAGGTTCTCAAAGGTGGAACGAACCACCCAGCGTTACTCTCTATCCTCTGCACACAATCAATTGAACTACAAACGTTTAAGATTTTGATTAATCCCGAGTTGAAGAGGAGTGAGAGTACATGCATACCCTCTGGATATAGTCAAGGACTTGTGTGTCTCTGATCTTGTTCCCATCTTGGTCGATGACTTTGAAGACGTCCATGAACCAACCCCCATCAGAGGAGATGTAGGCTTTTTTTATGACAAGATTCATATCAGTGAGCACTTGCACTACTTCCAACAGAGTCCCATGTTTGTTCACACTATCAACCTTTATAGCAAGGTACACAAATCAAATCAAATCAAACATGTATCTAAAGAGAAAGAGGTAGAAGTAGGAGTTGTGTTAAACCTGAATAACGGTGGCCTCCTCACTAGTGGTGTTGTCTATTACAACTCTGTTAGCAGGATACAAAAATGTGTAAAGATGAAGTTGTATGTAACAAGTAGAGCAGTGTAATGGGTGAGGGAAAACCTGGGGGGATTCATTCTGCGGATGAGCTTGGCATATTCATCATCATCCATGGCTCCAATATCTCAGGAAAATTAGACAAGAGTGAGTGTTTCTTTATAAAAATGTGGTAGGGCGAAGCGAACCATAGCTTTGGATGCAGAAAGTGGGCACACACAAGACAAGATTCTTGAGATGAGCTGGGAAGTGAGATTCTGCTATAATGTATGGTTGGAATAGGATAGATCAAAGGGGAGGGAGGGTATATATTCAGTAAAGATATAGGGAATCATCTCGTGATCGACTCAATATTCGACAAGGTTAATTAGTAGTAATTGAGTGGGAAAGCATGAGGCTGCATTTCCATCTTGAGAATTGACATCTCCTATCATCCACTAGTATGTGGAGAATTCATCCTCACTACATACATGGATCATGGATGGACTAATCACAACAAGTGCCTGACCAATTAGGCAGAGGTTTCTACCACAACATGTATTTTCTTTTTATCAAAAACCAAAGAGCAAAATCGAATATGAGAATTAAAGAAGAAGACTTATTGCACGATGGCGTTTTCCCGGCGCAATCCCAAAGAGAAACGGACCCCAACAGAAGTAGATGTGGGCCTCATCTCCTTTGGGCTTTTATATAATAATAAAATAGAATCATCCCTTGTTTTTGTCGTGTGCAATTAATGCAAAAGGACATGATCTGATCATATCATGTGGTTGGGCAAAGAGTTAGTTCAGCAAATTCTGACTCTCTTTCGATTTAAGTATCCAAATCCCTCCGTTGCTCCTCCTAGTCAGTAGAAATCGATGGAGATCCCGGGGAAGCGAGTGTTGCTGACAGTCAATGACGAGGACGAGGTTTCAAGAAACATCGCATACCATCTAGCAAAACACTCTTGCCGGTCAGTCTCAAACCCTTAAATTAATTTTTTGGATGTCAATTCCCTAGTTATTGATGATGGTGTTAGGTAGGTTGGTTCTGATGGGAGACGAGGAGGGGTATCTGAGGAGCATTGCAGACCACATCACGGACTCCATCCATGGCGCCTTCCCACCGGACCTCGTTGCTGTCCCCATGGACTCTGATTCCGACCAGGCCTTCGACGCCGCTGTCCACAAGGCGTGGACTTGTCTGGGCCACTTGGATGCTTTTGTAAACTGCTACTCCTACCAAGGGAAGATGCAGGACATTCTCCAAGTCTCTGAAGCTGAGTTCAAGCGGATCTCAAACCTCAATCTCTCTGCTCCTTGGTTCCTCCTCAAGGCTGTAGCAGCCAGGATGAAGGCGCATGCTTCCGGAGGCTCCCTTGTCTTTATGGCCACTATCGCCAGCGGAGAGCGTGGCCTCTACCCTGGTGCTGACGCCTACTCTGCCGTCTCTGCTGCCATTCACCAGCTCGTTCGGGCTACTGCCATGAGTCTTGGCAAGCACAACATCCGTGTCAACATGATCTCTAGAGGCCTCCATCTCCGAGACGAATATCCAACTTCTGTCGGCACCCACCGAGCACAGAAGCTCGTCAAGTCCGCTGCACCCCTCGGCCACTGGCTCGACCCGGACAAGGACCTCAACTCCACTGTCATCTACTTGATCAGCGACGGCTCTCGCTTCATGACTGGCACTACCGTCTTGGTCGATGGAGGGCAATCCCTTATGAGACCCCGTTTCAAATCTTACATGTGATCAATTGCTATCCATTGTTTCCCCGAACGTCATTCTGAATAAACTTTACTTGCCTGCGAGTCTAAGGGATCAATGATTATTTACTTTTGACAAATATTTACATAACATTCAAAAGGCAAATAGTCCAACATCATTTCATCCCACTATTCATTTAGTTGAATTCCTGAATCTTAAGCTTAGTCGGTAGGTATAATTTTCAAACTTGAAATACACGTGATTTTTCTTTTTACAAAAGAACCAACCTTGCTATACACATGACATTCTAGTTTGTTTAGAAATATTAGTATTCTCGGAGATCTAGAAGTTTCAAGTTTGAATCCATTGCACCAAAAGTTGGAAAGTGGAAGGAGTTGCATATATAATACTAGTATCTAAGAATGTGTCACAATCGGAATAAGAAAGCCGCCACACCTTTTCTAAGACAATTTCCACCAAACTCTTTTCTCTAATCAATCCGCTAATCTTAGCCCTTTTCCATCTCACTGCCTCCCTGGCATCTTCGTTGCCGTTTACGTCTCTCTCTCTCTCTCTCTTTCAATATTTGGAAATTTCAAGTTCTCTTCCTCTTCATAATCTAAGAAATGGAGGATAGGTGTCAGGTGTTGTTCCCATCCTCATCATCGGTTCATGGGTCTGGAGAGCATACGGAGTGTACAGGTCAGATGACAACATCATCATCATTGTCATACCATAACACCGAGGAAGCAGAGAAACCTAAGAATAAGAAGAAGAAAGAGAGGGAACCAAGGTTCGCCTTTCAGACAAGAAGCCAGGTTGATATTCTGGACGATGGATACAGGTGGAGGAAGTACGGCCAAAAAGCTGTCAAGAACAACCTGTTCCCCAGGTACCACCACATACACTCTACTTATATAGTGTTGGTGATGGATAATAGAATCAAATATGTGTATGGTGATGTATAGGAGCTACTATAAGTGCACACAAGAAGGATGCAGAGTGAAGAAGCAAGTGCAGAGGGTATCAGGAGACGAAGGAGTTGTGGTTACCACATACCAAGGTGTTCATACACATCCAGTAGATCAACCCTCAGAGAACTTCCATCACATCTTGACCCAAATGCACATATTCCCTCCCATCTAGTTACTTTTGCTCTCATAGTTTTCATTTCATATGAATGGGAATGTAATTGTTGAGACACAACACAAGACCTTTACTTATAAACTAGCACAAGTGTTAAATCAAACAAAAGATTGCATAACTAGTCCTTGCCTTTCTTGGGAACCTTTGAATCGATCTCCTTGGCTGCCCTGAAAGGGAGAAGAAGTGCTTTCTGGTGTTACATATCATGTTGGTGACTAAGATTGATAAAACATGGATGGAGGGAGAGAAAGCAAACTTGGAGGTTTCTTCTTGGACCCAGTTGCGGATATGCTTGACGTTTCGCCTGAAAATGGAGGCTGACTGCTTGACGTCGCCCTTCAAGAGGATCACCACCGCGCCAACTCCAGCCACCGTCAGTATGAAATTCGTCAAACCCATCTTTCTTCTTCTTTTAGGGATTTTGATTTCATTTCATCATGACATTTTATTTTATTACTTTCGTTGGACAAGCAGCCCATATCCTTTCTGGGCTCACTTGATCTTTTTTAAAATACTTAACCAGCCCAGCCCGAGTAATCTTAAAAAGGACCATGTCATCTGGAACATTATTATGTCGACGTAAGCATAGCATCGAAGAGGATAATACATGGTCCATTTTATACAAAAGCAAGATATCTCATAGCTCTTCTCAAAAGATATGCTCTAATATATGTATAATAAAACCCCATAATTCGAAAGCGATATAGATACTTTGTTACCTTACCCTCTTGGGTTTGCCGCCGCAACAACCTCACAAAGATTTATGTATAATATCTCTCTCTCTCGAATAAAATTATCCATATGAATTTTCTTCTTTCTAAAAGACACCAATGAATCCTTCTCAAACTACAGTTTGATCAAATTAAATAATAAACTACGGATACGTAAGACATTTGTTTTGACCATGTAATCTTTACACTGTCCGAAGTTAGTTACGTAAATCACTCTTTTCGGTACGAGTTGAACGTTTGGCCGTGTACAATATATTATGGTTGGTCCGACTTTTTGACTGCCTATAAACAAATTTTCCTTCCTTGAATAAATTGCTCTACTCTTCACGACATATTGCTGGTGGCTAGACTTAAAACTTGACCCAATATTTATGGTTCTCCCATATGTTTACATATATCCTGCTCGAGTGAATTAATCGCTCTTGTTAGTTTCTTTTTAATATATATTTTTCTTGGCCTAGAAGCTAGCTAAAAGCTCTTCTTGTAAAACAGAATCAACACCTCTACTACCCTTGAGTTTTGTTCAATATTCACAAATGCCC
>OVAP01001717.1:0-14788 GCA_900406295.1 Aurinia saxatilis | reverse complement strand
TCCCCCTTTCCCCCCCCCCCCCCAATCCAGAGCTAATGATCTGAAAATTCAAATTTTCTCTTAAGAAATTGTTGATATATCTCATAATTTACCGGTTTTTATTATTATAAAATATAATATATATATTAAAGAGTCTATATACTATTAATAGAGTCTAAGTGAGTCATTTTAGGTGCATGGACGAGTTTTGGAGCTTTGGAAGGATTTAGAAGAATTATGGAGCAAAATGGAGGCTTGAGGAGACAAAAAAGGAAACGAAGAAAAATGGCAAAAATAGAGGAGGGTGTCTGCCCTGGTGTCGATCGACACCAGACGTATATTCTGCATATTTACTAATTCTAAAATCCGTCCTAGACCCCATAAATATTTTTTTACAGCCATTGTTTAGGCTTATGCTTTATTTTATCTTTTGAGAGAGTTTTTGTAATGGAGAATTTCTTAGACCCTCTTTTGGTTATCTTATTGCATGCTTTCAATTAATTGCTTGATGTTTTGCTTAGCTATGTTTGAGTATATGTCTTGTTAGGCTTAGGGTTCCTAGGGTTTAGATGAAGAATTGATAGCCATATGGTAGATTTAGGTTGAACCTTTAATTCTTCCTCTAGATTAAGTTTAATGCTAGATTTTGATTGATCGCCTAGAGTTTAGATCATAAGCTATTATTATACATGGAAGTGTTAATAATTGCTGGAACAAATCTTAGTAGGAGTAGATTATCTATTCACAAAGGAATTTGGTTTAGATAGTTTATGAACAATTGAACCTATGTTTAATGCATGATTAATCCTTTAGAACTCACAAAGGAATTTGGGTTTCTAGGGTTTAATCAGGATTGCATGCTCAATGGAAGCTGGTGTGCATTACAATAGGCTTTCATGTTCAAGAGTTAAGTTGGTATCTGAATTTCCCGTGCAGTGTCGATCGACACTCGACATGTCTGGTTGCTGTTTTGAGTCTAAATCTGAAGTCCCAAAAGCCTAGCCTTGCCATTAATTGTTTAAACCCCCATAATCTGTTAGTCATTGATAATTAGTGATTTCAAACCTCTGTTTTAGAATTTATTTAGAGTTTATTAATTTAGTTTGCAAATTTATTGGTCTTTGTGGATTCGATACCTTTAGTAATATCACCGATAATTGCTGTGCTCTTGCAGTTAAATACAAAACGGTAAACTTTTGTGTATCAATTGTGAACTTGATCACCCCCCCATGATTATTAGCCTCCTGTCTATCTTAATCAAGTTGATGTTATTCTCCCCCAGCTTGTGAACACACATAGTTAGAAACAAAAGATGCTTGTTTGTAGTCAAAGATATGTTCCTCCCTTCATGCCTTGAACAAGTGCAAGTGTATGAAGAGCATGTGCAGTGTCACCACGAGATTCAAAAATGGTTGCTGGAGTAACAAGACCTCTTTTTCCATTATAAATGACTATGCCATCCTCTTCTTCTTCTTCAACAATTTTAGATTGTGCGTTCCTTTTGATTTGTTCACTTTTATTTGAAGTAGTTGTTCAAGTACTTTGGTACATATGTGGGTATAAATCTGATTTTCTCATCCAGACTTGACTTCGTACACCATTCCAACAAAATTTCTTTTGATTCCAGAATTTACCAACTCTTTCCTTGAATTTGTAACATTGAGCCTTGATGTGACCAAATTTCCCGCAGAAATTACATCCGAATTTGTTTGTACCATCTTTTGTACTACTTTCTGTTTTTTGCTTCATCGGTTGAGAGAAACCACCGGATACAAACTTTATATTCTTAGTTTCTCGTTCTCCTCTTCCATTGTAACGTAATCCAGCTTTTGATTGTTGACCAACACTCAAAATTTTATCAACCTATCTTGTTCCAGTGAGCATCTTGATATTTTTGTATTGTTGATCAAGCTCTGAGCGGAGTTGTTCTGATACTTCTTTCTCATCATCCAGTCGTTTTGTGAGTATCAATTTTTTTTTTATGAGAGACACTTTCTCGAGCCATTTTTTTCTAGCATGTAACCCTTCCTGTAGTACTTTAATATATGCTTCAAGCCTTTTTATTTTCGTTTGACAGTACCACGTTCTCTTTTCCCAATTTCACCAATGTGTTACAGATCTGTTTGTAGCTTTCATTCATATCATTCTCTGGTTCATTATCAGATCTTCATCCTCAGATTCAGATTCAGAAACCTCTTCTCCATCTTCAAACTAAGTGATTCCAACAAAATCTACAAAATTGATTATTTCTTCTTCATCACTGCCCTCTTCTGAATCATCATCATATTCATGTTCCCGAAAAGATTTTTCTTTCCTACATTTATCATCATTCACACATTTCATATGAGTTGACCAAATCCTTTGCAACTAACACACTTGATTTCTCTTCTCTTGATTGTAGGATATTCGATTTTAAGATGTCAAAAACCTTTGCATTCATAGCACTGTATCTCCTTTCTTCTAACAGCCTTTTCTACTTCTTGATTTTTCTTGGTTGAGATAAACATTCTCTGTCCTTGTTACTGTTCTAGTTTTTGAAAAACTGGATCAAACTTACGAACCAACTTGATATAAGATTGGAATCACTCCAACTTAAGATCACTCAATGATCAAGAGATTCCAAGCTTAAGGAAGCGGAATGTGGGATGAAGTCGAGACGGAGATGATGATAGAAGATTGACTCGCTCAATCAGTGGGACGAACAAGGATGAATCACTCAACAAGCCTAATCCGTAGGTTTCAATAGTTCTAAGTGAATCACACACTTAAGACTAAAGAACAAACAACATAAAGAAACTCAAAACTTTATGAAAAGAGAAAACGATTTCTATTATTTTCAGTGATCAAGGGTGCTTCCTACAAAGGACCAAATGAGCTTTATATAGAGCTCTTACATGAGTATAATAATGTTCTAAAAAGATAAAAATGAGAAAGAAATCGTAGAATTAAATAAAAACTAGCCGTTGGACCATTATGAGCAAATCAGGCAAAATACGGAAACTTGAAGTACACTTGAGTCTTGAGAGCTTTGGCATGAAGGAATGATGTGAAGGGACGTCCATGTTCATTTAATCCTTGCTCATTTCGTGGCCGTTGGAGAGTTATGAGACCACATGTGAACATGTTGAATGTGCTCGGGTGCGAATAAGGAAAGTCGGTCCATGTGTATCTCCACTTGATCTTGTGTATTTTTTTAGAGCTATCCACGCCTTTTAAATATTATAGTTGAATGAGAATGTCTCCTGGTCCCAGAGATATGTTTGGAGTCTCCCACACCCGTAAGGGGCTTGATAAGGCAAGCCGAGAGTCTTCCGGTTTAGAAAATTCATAACTTGAACATCTGAACCGGTATGGTTGTGAATCTAATTTTCTGAGTACCTCTTTTGAGTCAAGAATCTAGAAAAAATTGGTTTATTCCCTAATTCCTTCTGCTTTGGCCGTGGTCATCCAAACAGTGCAAGCCTGTCCAAATCGGAGAAGTGTATAGAAACACCCAATTTGTAAGATGAATATCTCCTTCGTCTGATCTCCGTTTGGGTTGATTCAAATTCTTGGTATTCTCTAGCTGAGATGAGAATGTCTTCCATGTATTTTGATTCTTTGAATCTCCTTTTTTTGAGTCGGTATTCTGCAATAAAGGAACATGTGTCCTTGTCGAGTTCTATGCGGCTTGTGTGGTTGTTTTGATAGAGCTCCGGTTTAGCTACTGGTCTGATGACCACATCACAACTGTTTATTAGATAGTTGTGTTATGAATCTTGTGTAATCCCTTCAGTTGAAGCCAACACCAATCCTTTTGATTTATTCTCTCCATCCAGCTCCATCTCATGAGCTTGTATCATTCCTACTACTTCATCCAAGATTATGTCATCAGTATTCAAAGAGACATGCATAGCTGCTTTATATGCCATATATTTTGGTGGGAGACATCTTAAAAACTTTTTCACAAGCTTTTTCTCCTTGTACGTTTCTCCTAGAGTTAGTGCCTCTTGTGCCAAAGATCTTATTTTTTAAACAAAATCGGAAATTGATTCGTGTTTATCGATCTTAAGATTTTCAAACTTATACGCTAACATATATTTTCTTGAACTTTGAACCTTTGTAGTACCTTCAAAGTGCTTCTGAAGGATAACCCATGCTTCTTTTGCAGTACCGCGACCTTGGATTAATTTGAATTGTTTACTAGCAATGCTGCAATGAATAGCCATGAGAGCTCTGGAATTATATTTAGCCTGTTTTGATTCAGTACCAATCCAATATTCTTCAGGTTTTAGAGTTAATGTGCCTGATCCAGATTTGATTTTAGTTTTTTGATGTCCGCTTTCAATAGCTCTACAAGCAAGAGCATCAATGCCTTTTATGACTGATTTCATCCTTGCTTTCCAAAAACCATAGTTCCCTTCTTATAATATCACCTTCGAGCTTCTATCTCATAGTAGTTCCCCATCTTTGCTGCATGATCTCACCTGTTTGTAAACACACAAGTGCCCCCTCTAATACCAATTGTAAGTGCAAAAACTACTTGATATGGGAACTAGAACACAAAGTAACACAAGGAGATTTCCTTACAAGAAAATATATTACTAGTCAATACCTTAAGTTAACTTACAAGTCTCACTTAAAATGATCTTCAATAACTTCAAGACACTCCTTGACTTATTGATCTAGCCTCAGATGTTCAAGAGCTATACACAACTCAAGAACCTCTTAGTGAAACCCTTAAGCCCCGTAGTGTTTGCTTTCTTACAGGAATCCTAAAACCCCTTTTGCTAAAGTTCTCTCTTTCGTGTTAAAGAATCACAATGCCTCTCCACATCTATTTATTCACAATAGGTATTTTCAGTTATTGTCCTCCAATTCTGAAGCTGCTTCATCAGACGAGTAGTCAAAAGCCTTTCCATTTGGAGCCCAATCAATAATGCCAATGTGAAGATGTGTCAGATCAGTGGCCTTTATTCGATCGACTGTGTCTGTGACATTTGTTCGAATGTATGTTTCTCTTGATTCTCCAATCTTCATTACATCCATTTGACCTTCCTGATCATAATCCTCAGGAGTGAAGGTATTTCCTAATTTGGCGTCTATTAGTTGAATGGTCTCTCTGATGGGTTTCAGACTCTCATCGATCGAATCCATAAGTGCCTCGATCGAATGACTGGTTTGCACACTTCCCATCTTAGCTTCCAGTTTAGACGATTTTACCAGCTCTTCCACCCTTGCAATGCAGTCGTGGATTCTGCTAAGGTCATCTCTTAGCTGATTTTTGTCGTTCTTCATGATGAACATCATGAAGTGTGTCTCCCATTTCTTCTCACGGAGTCCTCTATGGTTTTGTCCTAACCAATCTTTGTGGTGTTCAACTACATCCTCGAGATATTTTATCTTAGTGGCAAGAGACTCGATCTTGTGAGTCATTTCACCGGTGAAAAAAATTCAGCCTTGCTTCAATTCTTTCCTAGAAATTCTTTTGTGCAGTGAGAAACTGCTCAAGCATTTCTTCAATCTTCGTGTATGAAAGCTCAGGCTGAGCTGGACGAGGTGGTGGAAAACTTTGATTTTCACCTCTGCAAGACTTACAGGACTCGATGATTCGAGGTGTAGGGCTGACATTGAGAAGCCATTGCGAGAATCTAGTGGGCGGTATGGTCTCATGGGGGACGAGAAGTGCATGTACGGGCCATCATGAGCTCTATTGTTTCGTTAAACCATGAGTAGCTACCTGAAACAAGTGAAGCAAAAATATAAAATATGCAAAAACAAATATAAAATTACTGAAATAAAAATAAAGGGAAAAAGCTCAGTCTTGAGTATGCTCGTTATGTTAGTGGTCAACCGTTGCTCCCCGGAAATGGCGCCAGAAAACTTGATGGGGATTAAGTTTTCACCCAAAATATTCCTGCAAGCGCCAGGTCTCGCAATAGTAATTTGGGGTCGAGTCCACAGGGAGCAGAGAGTATGTTGTAGCACGTCTGAGTTCACTCGAGCTAAGCAGCAAATATGAGATTTGTTGGTGGATCGATCGAGTGCAGAAGCAATTCGATCGACTGAAGTGATATGGGTGATATTTTACCGGTTTTTAGTATAGATTTTTGGTGTTTTTCTAAAAGAAACCATTTGATTTAAGACTAAAACTATTGAATTTCACCTTTTTTTGTTTCCAAAGTGTATTCGTGAAAATAAGACTTTTTAGGTCAGAAATAGCCATTTTCTACCGAGTTCAGCAATTCAGCAACAGAAGTCCAGGCCCGAATGAAAAAGATGGTTAGTTTGAATTGAAATGAGGATTTAAGAAAATCAAGCCACGTGAGTCAGCTGTCACATGGGCTTCGAATCGAGTCATTTAACTTCAAGAGCAAGGATTAAGCCCAAATCATTAAAGAGATGTCAAAATGAAGCCCATTGGTGATGAAGGCCCAATCGATTGTCCACCTAGGGGATTCGATTGAGCAAGACCAGATAATCACTAGAAGCTTCCAGAACATTATCAGATAAAGATGCTTACCACTTAGAAGTTATCAGGATCCGTTGAAGATATTCAAAGAGATTTAGGAGATACTCAAGACGCGTTTTTAGATATATTCGATCGAATGACACTCTGTTATTCAATCGATCAACAACAACAAGTCCAAACTTTTGGATATTTATCAGAATCTACTTCATGATTTTACTTAACTTTCTGGATGACTCCATGCACTATGAATACATAATGTGTGGGTTGGATTCCACCCCAGAAGATTGATAGCGTAAAACAACAAATGTCCTCGCCAAAAGATGGACACAAGGTGGATTGATTCATCGAGACAATCCCAATTAACATTCTATATGTAAAACGCTCTATCGAAATGTCGAAAGAGTCATTTCGATTGGTGAATCCACGAGTTTTTTCGTTAAACTTGATCACATGGGCATGAAATTGAACCATGGAACTATTTTCGGAGAATCAAAAAAGTTCTATGGGTCGTCTTTCGTCGAGAAAGGCTTGATCCGCGACCTGTTAAGTTTCCACGGGTCGCCTTTCATCATGCTTTGCATGATCTACGACCATAAAGTTTCCACGGGTCACTTATTGCAGCTACAAGCTTTCGAGAACTCAATTTCATTTGGAAGTAGCTCTAGCATGAAATTGAAATATCGAGAATAAAATTCTCGATGAAACTTGATCTTTCGATTATCCAAACATGAAAACTGAACCATCGAAGATTCGATTTCATACGAAGCTTCAACTCGCAACCCGTAGTATATCCAAGGGTCGCCTAACAATGTTTTGAAAGCAATCCACGACCCATAACGGAACCATGGGTCGCCTTTCGTCATGGTGCCTCACATCCGTAACCCGTGGAACATCACGAGCCGCATCTCGTCTTGTCTGAGCAGTTCCGCGACCCTTGAACGAGCACGGATCACCTCTCATCTTGTCTTAGCAGTCCTGCGACCTATGGACATGCACGGGTCACCTCTCGTCGTGTCTGAGCTCCTCCGGCGATCTGTGGGATGTCTACGGGTCGCGTATCATCATCTCAATACTCTCCCATGATCACGACAAGTAAAAAAAAACTTAATTCTAACTAGAACGAGTGATTCGTGAAGTATCTCTAATTCTCACTATCGTGAACTGTAATCTATGTGATTGAAAAACAATCCATGGATCAAATAACGCATTGACAAGCTAAACGGCCCGATACTTCCTTTACAGGCCGATCTCCATTTTTCGGAGCAAGCAAAGCCTTTCGTAAACCGACATACTAGAAGATTCAAGCACATTGCTACGAAAAAGGAAGTTTTCCTTTGTGTCTTGATGAAAAGAAAACCTTCTTGAAGCACCTCGGAGGAATGGAAGTTATCCATAAGAATATCGACGAAATGGAAGGCGTATCGAAGCATATCGAAGAAAGGGAAACAGTCCGAGAATCTGTCGACAAGGAAATGGAAGGCGGCCCGTAGCGAAGAGGAAAAGCCCTATGACATTATGATCTTTGACCACTCGAATAGCTTGAGTCTCTTAGCATCTTGTAACTCGACTACTCATCTCTTATCAATAAAAACACATACCTTTGATTCAATTCTTCTTTCTTTTTCGGTTTCTAGTGACTCATACATAGAGAGTCGACGATCCATAAAGGTTTCATAGACAAGTTTTGGTTGTGTGAATTTCGGTACACACAATTTGGCGCCGACTGTGGGGACTTCATCGACTACTCGACACAGAGAACGTCTTGTAACCCACGACAAACATGGTTCAAGAAGAACCACTACAGGAAATATGGGTATTAATAGCAGTTCTTTATAGTGTTTTTGAAGTTTTTGCTATGGTTGAGTTGGGCCAAAGTAACCACATCGTTTGTATTTTAAGACACGCTATGATAGAAGAGGCGGGATATATTTTAATTTTGCGGTAATTAGTTTGGTCAACGGTAGCATATACGGGTCTGAAACGTCAACGGTAGCATATATGGGTCGCGGAAACATTTTTCCGACCACATCCCGCGACCCAAGATCATGTCTGGGTCGCGGAAACATCATTAAGACACTATCCTGCGAACAAAGTACATGTCCGGGTCGCGGGAACACCATCTGAATATCATCTCGCGACCTGAGACTGTGTCTGGTTTGAAGGATCGATAGATGGACACTATCTCACGACCTAAGAACCATTATGGGTCACGGAAAATGTCGTCTTGACATCATCATGCGATCTAAGAACCATCTTGGGTCGCAGGAACACACTTCGGACAGCATCTTGCGACTTACAACTCATTGTTGGTTGTTGGATCCAAATTCGACAACAACCCCATGTCTCTCCGACGTGCTGATACGATCATGATCCCAATCTTAATTAAACCTCTTCTCGACGGGGAAAAGTTTGGGGTTGGGATAGGATCACGATCATCTTAAAAACTTTATGTTATCTCGATGATGGTCCCATATGGGATGTCCTAAAATACAAACCTTCATCGATGACTTAGTATAAGAGCTAACGATTGTGCGGGTAAAATCACATAACCTCTATTTGTTCGAGATTCTGGATGAGGGACTCGATACAAAGAGTGAGACACAAACACAAAAAGAACTAGCAAAGGATTGCCTTTTATTGATTATGAATAAGAGTCTTTCGTAGCGTAAGCTTTTTTAGGGTTCTTAGGCTAGAAAGAGATGATCTACCGGTTTAACCTAAGGAAGTATATATACAGAAATATGCCGACTTAGAGATATGTTAAACTCCTAGATCCTCTCGTATCCTTCTGATTCACCCGCACCATTCTCTTCAGGTCGGCTTACCTAGTCATGGGCCTGGACGTCCTCGACTTCCCTTAACAAGATATGGGCCTTCCAGCTAATTGCTCGGTCCATCAGGTGACGACGAGCTCGGCCTTTCGAGAATGGCGAAAGTCTGCCGGTTAGGTTAAACTCCTTGGCCTTGTTGACCAAGACTTTGATTCTTACGCATGCCCTTGTCTTACGTTGAACAGCTCGGCGCTTGAGGTAGGGTCGTAAGATAAGCATCGCCGAGGACGAAAGCCCTCGGCTTCTCCGAGAATGAAGGTTCATGCCGAGCTCTACGTGGTTAAAAGATGTTCGTCACGCTTAAGAGTATCTTTTATGCCGAGGGGTGGATTCACGTAAACTCCCTTGGCATTTGGTGAGCGGTATTTCAAGCCGAAGTTTCCTACCACGGTATGCTCGGCTTACTGCACTTCCATACTTGTCCATTTCGTCCATGTAATGTGAGATGGGGATTTTTGACCCCCACAGTTAGCCCCTCCCGCAGGCTCACTCGATGTTCTTAATGCTGTGAGAGGGTGCCGAGCTATTGCCGAATGGGTGAAATGACTTTAATGTTATAGGAATGTGAACAGTCATCTCGTGTTTTCGAGGCATAACCTTTCGTATTCCGCGCTTCTCCTATTTATTTCCCGTGAGCTCCCCATTTCTCTTCATTTCTCATCAGTTGAACTTCTCTCAAGGTAAAACTCGCTCTGTTCTCTCTCCTCTTTTCTTTTTAGTGTTTTTCGTGTTCATAGCTAGTTTCTCAAGGGCCGCCGCTATAGATGTTTTTCCGTTCTTCATCCCAGAAATTTAGGGTTTATTTTAGGATTTGTCGGCGACAATGTCCCCGGAGAGTCGAATTCCGACCAAAGAAGTCGCCGAGCAGAGCGGCAAGAGTACCGCCGATGACTCCGCGCTCCTAGCGGATTATCGGACTCCGGATGGAGAGGAAGACATGGACGAAGAGTTTGTCGCACCTCGGCTCCACCGGACTGTGTGGAGCGACACCGGCGACGAGGCGAATTCTGACCGTGAAGGTCCTGGAGGGACGCGAAGGTGAGTTCCAAACCTAGTGACGAAGGGGGAGAAGAAGAGGTGGTTTCGGAGACGTTAGTGCTTAGGGGGCGTGATGAGCCAGTCGAGGCCCACGCCGAGGCCGAAAGACCGATAGATCTGTCGGCTGTGGAGTCGGTTCTCTTATCGCGCCTTGTCAAAATTGAGGCCGAAGAGTATCACCACGGATACGTCCCAATGTTCGATGCCGAGCAGTTAGGAAAGAATAAACCCAAGGGCGGCTGTGGCAGGAAGGACTAGGATGTCCGAAAGAGCCCGAGGGGTCCTCCCGCGGTCTACTACCTCTCCGGGAAAACCTCCTCAACCGAGCACACCCTGGGCAAACTAAGGAGAAGGTACAATATCCCGAGTCTCCGCCGACGTGTTGCTTTACGTTGTACAAGAGCTTCTTTAGCAGGGGACTTCTCTGGCTCCCCATTCCGGAGATAATGACGGACTACCTCTTTCATCATAAAGCCAGCCTTGCCCAGCTCACTCCTCGGGCCATAGGACAACTAGTGGGCCTTCTGGTCCGGAGTTATGAGTGTGGTGTTAAGTTGACGACCGAGCACTACGTGAGTTATTTGATGTTCATCAAGGCCACGAAGTCAGTGCCCAACACCGAGTTTAAACGTGATAACGATCGTCTCGTAAAAGCAGAAGAATAGAAAGAGCAGAAGATCACAAGGCTCAAGGCCGAGCTGGAAGTCGCCTCTCGCCGAGCAAAGAGAGGCGTCAAGAGTTCTCTAGCTCCTAGGCTAGAGGGAGCTCGAGCGCTGGTGGCCGACCTGAACGGGGACCTTATAAGAAACCTGATCTTTGACCGCCAGAACGCAGCGAGCCTGTCCCTTCTGGAGGAGCTGAAGGCCGAAGAGTCTAAAGCAGAAGGGAAGAAATCGTTGGATGACTTTGAGGCCGAGGTGAAGGAGTGGTCCGCGGAGTACGAGGGAGCCGGTCAGTCTTTCGATGTGGCGCTAAGCCGGATTGTCGGGGAACTGGTTATTTCCCCGGAAGCATCTCCGGTCCCTTCCCCTAGCGCCGTTCCTCCAAAGGATCTTGAGGCCGACCAGGGCGAAGCCGAGCGTGATGGGAATGAAGGAGGGGAAGAAGAATGAGGGGCCGATGTGCTTGTTTAATCTTTGTTGTTGTTTTTTTTTTTTTTGAACTCCTTCCTTTAGTTGTCTCTTGTTTTGCTTCGAAACGATGTTTATTGCCGTAGGCATGTACAACGCCTGGATGCCTTTATCGAAAACTTAACTAAGTATGAATGTTTTTGTTGGAATCGCACTAGCCAAGCACGTATTTAAAAATTGTTTTATTATTGCTACGCGCGAGCCGAGCGGTTTGAATCCCATCTTGTTGAGTTTGAGTAAAACGTTTAAGATTGCTCTTAGGATGTAGGAAGACCAGCGATTAAGACGAGCTGGGTTTAGATAGTGCACTGCTTAGAATATAGATAAGACTATGTAAAAGACCTAGGTAGTGTATGATTTCATCATTGTGGCCAGCAATGATGAGTAGCGTGTTGCTTTTGTGTTGTGTTTTTAGAAACAACTAAGGCATAGGATGACGAGCAAAGAGGTTTTGAAATAACCACGGCATAGGATGCCGAACAAAAATATGCTGTAAAAGGAGAGTATTGATGTAATCCCATTCCCCCCCTCTTTTAGAGGAGAGGGCTAGCTGGACTCATCCGGAGATGAGCTGCCTACGTACCCTTTGAAGGGATCAAGCCGAGCCCGTAGTTCAAGTGCCGGGTTGCCGTCGTACTAATGATAATATTTCTTGAGATGCCGAGCGTTCCAAGAGCGTGGAATGACTCTGCCGTCCATAGCGACGAGCTTGTATACTCCGGGTTTCACGACCTCAGTGACGCGATAAGGACCTTCCCAGTGAGCACCGATCTTACCCGCGTTTGGTTTTTGCGGTGTTTTGAAATACTTCGCGCAAGACGAGCTCGTTTTCTTGAAAGCTCGGCCCACCGTTGTTGGCTGGTAAGTTCGGCCTTCGGGGAGTGACATGAGTGGGCCGAGGACATGATTCTTGTTATTTCCTCGGCCTACCGCAATGAATAGAAGTTTTGCCGAGGACAAACTATCGATCGTGTCCTCGGCTATGTGTGTGCTGAACTATGCCGAGCACACGATTCAACTATCGTCCTCGGCATATTCAAAGATAACGATTGTGGTTCGAGAATGACCGAGGACATGGTTCAGATAATGTCCTCTGTTTTATGAGTGTAACAGACTATGCCGAGCTCATGATTTGGTTAATGTGATCGGCATGTTTAGCTATGAAGGTAATGCCGAGGAAGTGACTTCAGTAGACCTCCTTGGCATTTCATCAGTAAATGTGNCCCCCCCCCCCCCAAAGCTCGCTGGACTGTGTGCAATCCTTGCGAGATGAAGCCGAGCTTGGAGGTGTTGGTTTTAATACCCGGAAGGTGAACACTTTTTCGCATGTTTTCGAGGCAAACGTTTGAGTTTCCCTTGAGTCTATTTAAGCTGTCCTTCACTCTTCATTTCCATCACTTCGCATTTTCAACAGAGCAAAAAGGAATTCTGTCTCTCAAGGTATTCTTTCTGTTCTCCCTCTTCAGATTCGTAAGTTCTTAGTGTTTTCTTAGCGAATTCCCCGTAGCCCCGCCGTGTGAGATCGAGTTCTCCGGCGTTCTCTCTAGAAATTAGGGTTTTTCGTTGTGGTCCACTGTAGCTGAATGGATTCCGGCAACCGCGCGGAGCAAGAGACGACGGCCGAGCTGATTATCCGATACGACACCGATGAGGATAGTCTTTTGGCGGATTTCCGTTTGTCAGAGGGTGAGGACTCCCTCGACGACGATCTGGAGGCCGAACAGGTATCACACCCTCACTGGCGCCGAGTGGTATGGAGTGATGCCGAGGAAGCCGAGGACAGCGCGAGTCAAAGGGGTTTTGAAGGAAATGAGACTGAGGGGTATGAACCGCGAGATGCCGAGGACGAATGTCCGACGTGTCCCAACTCGACAGTTGTGGCCGAGAGGGAGATTCGCACGGCCAAGCTGATGGAAAGGCTGGTCAAGATCGAAGCCGAGGAGTATCTGCAAGGGTACGGCCCGCTAAAGGAGATCGAGGATGCCGAGAAGCTGGCGGCTGGGCGGAAACAAGTCGCTAAGAAATCGCGGCCGAAGAGGGCGAAATCCGTGTACTATCTTTCAGGCCGATCATCGTCTACACAGGAGTCGCTGGAAGCATTCCGAGCCGAGTATAACATTTCTGCCGAAGTCGAATTGCTGGTTCCGGAGCCGGACGACAGGGCCGAGTCCCCTCCATCGGGATATTTCACCCTGTACGAAAGTTTTTTCATCAGGGGTTTGCTTTGGTTCCCAATCCCCGAGGTTATGACGGAGTACTTGTTCAGGCATAAAGCCAGCTTTGCTCAGCTGACCCCTCGGCCTGTTCGTCAGTTATTCGGTTTACTAGTTAGGAGTTACGGGTGTGGACTCGAGCTTACCGTCGATCATTACCTGGCCTTTCTTAGGTTTGCCGAGGCGACAAAGAATGCAGGCAATGTCTATTACCTGACCAACCGGCCGAACAGAAGAGTTATTCATGGCTTTCCCTCCAAGGACACGCGGTGGTCAAATCACTACTTCTTTGCTTAAATTAGCCGAGCTTCGGTCGGTCGGAATGTCCCACTGATTCTTACGAGTTGGGACCCGATCGGTAGGAGCTCTAAACTTAACTATTTGTCAAGTCATTGCTAATTGTCTAATCGATTTCAATGTCTTAATTCTGCAGATAACTATTCTTGGCCGTTGTTGTCTAAAGTACTCAGGGCCGACCTCGAGAAACTTCAGCGGGGCCGAACGCATTGGAAAGACACCTTCTCGTTCAACCGAGTTGAGGCAGCGAGGAATAAAGACGAGGGGTTCGCGTCATCTTCGGAAGACGAGGGGTTCGCGTCATCTTCGGAAGACGAGGCCATCGAGAGTGAAGAGGACCAAACCGAGGGCGTTCTGCAAGAAATGAGTCAACAGATTAACTTGCGCGAGCTGAAGTTGCAGCTCAAAAAGCAGGCAAAGGCGGCCGAGGCGGCCGAGGAGAGGCCGGAAGGTGCTATCCTAAAGAAGCACTCTTCCAAAAAACGGAAGGCAAAGGAGGTGGCAGAGGCCGAGGGGGATATGCCCGCCGAGCCGACGAAGCCTAAGAAGAAGAAGAAGAAGTCTTCTGGCAGTGCTGCGGCATCCCCTACTGGAATCCCTCCAGCCGACATCCCTCGCGACCGATTCGCCGGGTCTACAGCCTTGTTCGCGAAGGTGACTTTTCCGGGGACTCCGGTGCCCGATCTGGACACGCTAGCAAACCCTGAGGGGTACGGCCGACTGGCATATCAGGGAATCCAGGTAAATATAGTGCTCACGCCTTAGTGTATTTCGTGGTTGACTGCCCTCGGAGTTACGGCTTAACCTTTTTGTTTCTTTTATTCTGTGTAGTACAACGCCGAGGTCAAT
>OVAP01001716.1:0-17466 GCA_900406295.1 Aurinia saxatilis | reverse complement strand
GTGGTGGAGGTAATGAGTAATGTGGTGGTGGTGGTGGGGAGTTGTAGTAGTAGACTGGTGGTGGAGGTGAGAATTGAGGTGGTGGTGGCGAGTGAGGCGGTGGTGGAGGCGGGTGAGTACAGTAAATTGGAGTTTGCGGTGGAGAAGGTTGTGGTGGATAGTATGTTGGCGGAGGAGGAGGAGGAGGTGGTGGAGGTGATGGCAGAGGAGTGTATGTAGGTGGAGGAGGAGGCGGCGGAGACTGCTGAGGAGTGTATGTTGGCGGCGGAGGAGGTGGTGGGGATGGAGAAGGAGTGTATGTTGGCGGCGGCGGAGGAGGTGGCGGGGATGGAGAAGGAGTGTATGTTGGTGGCGGAGGAGGTGGCGGTGAAGGGGAAGGGAAGTATGTTGGCGGCGGAGGAGGTGGTGATGGTGGAGTGTAAACCGGAGGAGGAGAAGTGTAGATTGGAGTTGGTGACGGCGGAGTGGACGGCCTTGTAGGTGGAGTTGACGGCGTTGTTGGCGGAGTTGATGGTGTAGACTGCGGAGTTGGTGCCGATGGAGTTGACGGCGAAGGAGGCACCACAATCGGAGGTGTAGTCGGCGGGGAGCCACGAGACGGCGGAGTCACCGGAGAAACAGGCCTCCGACCACAACCAAACGCCGCACAATTAACCTTCGGCAAACCCAAAAACGCTGCACATTGTCCCGGACTTCTCTGAGCCGGTCTCGCCGGCAAGCAATTCCCCCGATCATCAAAACCACCCAAACCAACACAAACCGGTGGTTCACCAGTAAAGAAATTATAACTCAAACTCAAATTCTCCAACCTAGGTAACTGACAAACACTCGCCGGAATATTCCCAGACAATCTATTATGCGCCACATTCAACTGCTCCAACGACCTCATCGATCCAACACTCACCGGTAACGGCCCAACAAGTTTATTATAACTAAAATCGAAAACCGTCACATTCCTTAACCGGCCAATCTCAACCGGTAAACAAGAATTAAACCCATTCTCCATAAATATAATCTCTTCAAGATTCCTCATCTCACCCAAACTCGCCGGTACACAACCATGGAAATCATTATTGGCCACAACAATAACCGAAACCGGAGAATCACCCAAATTATCCGGTAACTCAAACCGGAACCGGTTATGATTAATAAAAATCGCATCGAGATTTTTACTAAACAACTCTCTCGGTACACCACCTTCAAACTCATTAAACCTAAGATCCAAAAACTTCAACGAAGGTAACGAAAGAACCACACTCGGAAACAAACCGGCGAACCGGTTATTACTTAAATCAAGCTCGAAAAGGAGTTTTAACCGGTTAAACCGATGAGGAACCGTACCACAAAAGCGATTGGAATTAACATGGAACAAAGCGAGATCTGTTAATAAACCGAGTTCAGAAGGTAGAAAACCGGCAATGTCTGCGTGGTTTAGATCTATACCGGCAACGGTACGGATCCGGCGGTTATCGAGAGCACGAGAACAGTAGACTCCGGTGTAGTTGCAGACGTTGGAACCGATCCAGTTCGTTGTGAAGTTGAATGGATCGGAGAGTATGGCTTGTTTCCATGCTTGGAGTGCTATGTAAGCGTTACGTAGACGTGGGTTCTCGAAGACAAGAGATGGATCTACGACCACCTTAACACTTCGGTCTACGAACTCGAGTAGCTGTCTTTGTCGGATGAGATTAACTTCTCTGTCGGAGAGTTCGGCATTTGAGTGATTAAGTGAAAGGAAGAGGAAGAAGGACAGAAGAAGGAAGTAGATCTGTGTTGTTGTCTTCTTCATTGTTGGTCTGAAGAAGAAGAAGACATCAAGGGTAGAAAGGGTAAAATAGGAAACTAAAAAAGAGTGTGAAATGTTTTTTGTTTGTCGCAGAGAAGAAGAGTTTGTGAAGAGGAAGTATAAAAGAGAGGAGAGGACAGGTCTTTCACAGCTCAGCCCTACTCACACTCACTTACTCAAACTTCAACATTTTTGAATAAAGGTTTATAATAATGTATTATTGAATTATGTAAACAATGTTAATTAAATGTAAGACTATGTACAAATTTTTTCAATACCCTAAATTCTAACTTTTTACATTTCACATCTTCTCTCTTCCACAAATTTATTTACCATCCTCTCAATTTTTACATCGATTTTGTTTAATAAATTTCAACATCCTACCGTACTACTCCACATCATGATCTTTTTTTTTAAATGTTTTGTTTATATTATATATTAATAATATATGATATTTATCGATTATAATTAAGAGGTAAAAAATCTTTTGTACTTAATTTTTATTTATATTTTTTATTTAAAAAATTTAAAATAGTAAATTGAGAAATAATGATAGTTATTTTTAAAAAAAAATTACAAAAAAACTTAAAATGCAATCCAATACATTAAATAAACACACAAATTAATTAAAATAACTCGTAAATCACACATAAATAATTATAAAATACTCATAGAAACAAACACACAAACAATAAAACTCATAACACACAAAGACAATTAAAATCACAAGAAAAAATGTTTCAAGAAAAAAAATAACACGAATGATTGGAGACTTACACAGAATATATATTTTTAGTGAAAAATCACCAAATGAAATGAGACTAGTCTCAATTTATAGATCATAAAAAATGATGAATTTTGGTATACAAAAACATTTTTCTAAATAGGGTACCTTAAAATAACTGAGATATAATCATTCGGAGGAGGTAAAAAAAATAAAAGACATATACTACTGCGTGCAGCACACTCTCCTAATGATCAAATAAAAAAATGACACGTGTCCCAACTATTCCTAATTCAACTAGTTGAATTTTTTCAACAGGCTGATCACACGTTGATCACTCCTCATTTTCAACATTCTCACTGCAAAATAAAAAAAAATTAAAGAGTTGAAATTTTTTATTAAACATCCTCATTGTACATAGTCTAAGATCGGGTTTTTTGGGTTAATCTTTTATTGAACTGATCACATGAATGATTATATACATTACATATTATATGTTTGTTTAAGAGGTAGTTTAGTCAAAACTCAAATTTGTGGAGCATAGTCACAATATAATATTTATAATTTAGTGGTTTGTGCTAACATTGTTATTGCATTTTATTTTAAACCAATCTTAGTGCATATATATTATTGTCGAAAATTAAAATTATGTATTAAAACATTTGAATCTTTTGATAGATTAAGTAACTCTAATCTTGATAAATGAATTGTGTATAAACAAATATGTAGAATTATTATTTGATTATGCAACTTTTGATGATTTGAGTTTGTTGGGGATCCTATAGTAGGGATACGATAGGATCTGTATATAGCGTATCTTGTTATATATATATTCATGTATCTAGGTTACATATTGTTGTAACAACTTAGATTAGATCGGTAACAGAATCATGTGGATATTGTATATAAACAGAGGTTTGTCTTCACATATCAATAACACGAAACTTCACAAGATACAATCTTATAACATGGTATCAGAGCAACTCACAAACTAAATCTCAATTATTATTTTTTTGTGAACGATCCTACACCTGACGGCCATAACAATGGCGGGTGAGACTGCTGGCGTGAAGACCAGTGATACGAACCTAAGGAGAACCATTTCTCCTTATGACTTGACCTCGAGCGAAAACCTGGGATGTGTCGTCTCGCAGCCGCTCTTTCGGGGGCTGAATTATGAAGAATGGGCCACCAATTTCCGTGTGGCATTGCAATCCAGGAAGTTCGGTTTCATTTATGGAGAGTTGAAATGTCTGGCGGCTAATTCTCCGAATCTTGAAGACTGGCTCACGAACAACGCTCTTGTTAGCTCGTGGTTAAAACTGACAATTGATCTTGTGTTGAGATCCACGATCCGTCATCAGGAGGTGGCAGCTGGTGTGTGGGCAACCATAAAACGGCGATTCTCGGTAAAGACGGGACCCAAAATCCAACGCATCAAGGCAGAATTGAGTAGATGTCGTCAGAAGGGGATGACGATTGATGCTTATTTTGGGAAGATGACCCAGTTGTGGGCTACACTTGCTGATTATCGGCAAATGAAGACTTGTACGTGCACAAGATGCTCGTGCAACATTGGAGAGGCTTTGGAGAAAGAGAGAGATGAAGATAGGGTTCATGAGTTCCTTTTGGGGCTACATGAGAGCCAATTTGGTACAATTCGGTCTTCATTGCTCTCTCGTGAGCTGATGCCAAGTCTCGATGATGCATACAATGTTGTGGTTCAAGAAGAGGACTCAAAGGAAGCCTTACAGGTACTCGAACTACAGGCGGAAGGTGCGAGCTTTGCAGTTCAGACAGCTCCACGCACACGGGTTCAGATGGAAGGCAAGTCCATTGTTTGCAAAAGTTGTGGACGGACGGGCCACTCTGCGTATAGCTGTTTCCGTTTAATCGGATACCCACAATGGTAGGGTGATCGGCCCAGAAACAGGGGTGGTGTGGCTGGACAGGGGAATCAGGCAAGCTTATTTGGTTCGCAGCACGGGACAATCCAGAGTCGAAGTACACATGCAACTCAGTCTTCGGCTCGTGCTCATGCAGCTATCGCTGATATTGATCGGATTGGTTTCAGTGGGATGAATGATGAGCAGTGGAGGACACTAGTGTCTCTCTCGAATGAACGCAAGCCAGACCCTTCGGAGAAACTCTTTGGTAAGTATATTCTTGATTCATGGATTATCGATACTTCATGAGATAACAAGGAGTGTGGATTTGTTATATGAGATAACAGTCATGATACTAATGCATGTTCGATTGCCTGATGGCCGAGTTACAATGGCTGAGAAACCTATGACAGGGAGTGTGGAATTCGTAGATGAGATAACAGACATGATACCAATGCATGTTCGATTACCTGATGGCCGAGTTACAATGGCTGAGAAACAGGGTTGTGTGTGTTTGGGTCCTCATTTGAAATTCAAAAACGTCTTATTTGTGAATGGCCTATAGTGTCATTTAATTTTGGTTTCGCAGTTGAACCGTGACTACGGAAGTGTTTTTCAGATTACTGATAAATTTTGCGTCATTCTGGACCGCATCACGAGGATGTTGATTGGCGCCGGTGAGCAATGTTTTGGCTTGTATTTCTTTTGGGGCATGGAGGTAGCAGCTGTTGCGGTTAATATAGCGAGTTCTGAGTCGTTTGATGTGTGGCATCGCAGAATGTGACATCCTTCTACGAAAGTTCTTGACCTTTTACCTATTTATAGTTTAGTTAAGAATGATGTTGTTTCTTTAAATAAAGCTTGTGAGATTTGTGTCACAGCTAAACAAACTCGCGATTATTTTCCAACAAATTCTAATAAACCTACAGATTGTTTTCAATTAGTACATTGTGATGCATGGGGACCGTATTGATGGAATGCTTCTTATGGTTCACGATACTTCTTAACTATTCTTGACGATCATTCTCGCGGTTTATGGTTGGTACTGTTATCTACCAAGAGTGAAGTAGCTACACAGTTGCAGAACTTTGTTGCTACTGTTAAACGACAATTCTCGAAGAAAGTTCTTAAGATTCAAAGTGATAATGGCACAAAATTCGTGTGTTTATCATCTTATTTTCGCTATAAGGGGATTGTACATGAGACCTCGTGTGTTGGTACTCCACAACAGAATGGTTGGGTCGAACGGAAACACCAGCATATCCTCAATGTTTCCAGAGCTTTGATGTTTCAGGCTAATTTACCAAATACTTTTTGGGGGATAATGTGTGTTAACGGCAAGATACTTGATCAATAGAACACCCAGTCCTATTCTCGATAGTCGTTCTCCACATGAAGTTTTATTTAGCCAAAGACCGGATTATTCTCACCTTTGGACTCTGTGTTGCTTATGCTATGTTCATAACCACCACACTGGTGGGGATAAGTTTGAAAAACGGATTCGGAAGTGTGTATTTTTGGGCTATCCAAATGGGAAGAAAGGGTGGAAGGTGCTTGATTTAGAGACTAGCAAATAACTCATCTCTTAGAATGTTTTATTCTGTGAATCCGAATTTCTGTTTGATTTGACCAACGTCTCTGATTCCGATACACATCTTCCCACTGATGATGTTTTTGATCCACGGTTCGTTTCGACCGTCACTGATGATTTTTCTGTCACGATTGCAGTGAAGGAACCAACTGGGCCTCATGATATTTCCCCTTATGGGCCTTATTACTTATCCCTTGTTGGGTTTGATGACAGTACACCTGGCGGCCCATCAGTTGCAGCTCCAGATCGAGTTATTTCTCATGTGCCTATCGCCGACAGGAAGAGTACTTCTCTAGACTTCGCGGTTTTGACTGATGCAGATCATGATGTTGAGTTAGCTCAAACCACGGAGAATGAACAATTAGGTCGGGGACATCGCATCAAGAGACCATCCACTCGACTTGAAGGGTTCGTACAGGCAAAAGTGACAGGGGTCGTGAGTGATTCAAAATGTCTGTATGTGATCTCCAATTACGTCTGCGCTGATCATTTCTCTCAATCTCATTGTCAGTTTTTTGCAGCAATCACTTCTGGTCATGAACCTAAGAGTTTTACTCAAGTTGTCGAGGATGAATGGTGGCGTAATGCGGTTCGTGTGGAAGTTGATGCTCTTGAAGAAAATGGAGCCTGGACGATCGAATCTCTTCCGACTGGGAAGAAGGCTTTGGGGTGCAAATGGGTATTTACGATTAAATATTGCTCTGATGGGACCATCAAAAGGTATAAAGCGCGTCTGGTGGTGCTCGGTAATCATCAGAAAGAAGGGGTAGACTTCAGAGAAACGTTTGCACCAGTTGTCAAGATGACGATGGTTCGGGCTTTCTTACAAGCTGTTGCATCTCGAGACTGGCCTATGCACCAGATGGATGTGCACAACGCGTTCTTCCACGGTGATTTGACGTAGGAAATTTATATGCAATTGCCTCCGGGATTTCGAACAACAGATAAACATAAGGTTTGTTAGCTTCGTAAATCTTTCATGGTTTGCGACAAGCACCTCGGTGCTGGTTTACCAAGTTGGTTGATGCTTTGGAAACTTATGGTTTTGCGAATACTACAGAGGATCCTTCGTTTTTTTTGTATGATCGAGATGGAGTTTGGATACATTTGTTGGTGTATGTGGATGATTTGGTGATCTCTGGGAATACACCTATGGCTATTCAGCGATTTAAAGATTATTTTTCTGATTGCTTTCATATGAAGGATCTCGGGATTGCCAAGTATTTCCTTGGCATTGAGGTGGCTCGTAGTTCGAAAGGTGTTTATCTTTCCCAAAGGAAGTACGCGCTTGACATTATTACTGAGACGGGTCTCTTAGGTGCAAAACTCTCTGGTTTCCCGAGGGTTTTGCACCTACTCCTCAGAATTTGGTAACTTCAACCCCGTTAACAACTACTTATGAATCATTTTTCGGATTACACCCATTATCGGAACGAAACCATCGTTTGGCTTATGCGAAGAGAGCTCTGATTTCGAATCATGCGTCTTATCGGAGACTCATTGGTCGCTTAATCTATTTGGTTAATATATGACCTGAACTTGCATATTCAGTTCATGTCTTAGCCCAATTTATGCAAAAGCTAAGGCAGGAACATTGGGATGCCGCTCTTCAATTGGTTCGATATTTGAAAGGAAATCCTGGACAGGGAATCCTTTTTTAGGCTAATTCTGATCTTTACAGTATGGTGTGATGCGGATTATAATGGTTGTCAGATTTCTCGACATTTGTTGACAGGCTGGTTTATCCAGATTGGTACTTCACCTCTTAGTTGGAAGACGCTGAAACAGAAAAAGGTTTCTCACTCTTCTGCGGAGTCTGAGTACATGACCATGGTAGATACAGTTCAAGAGATTATTTGGCTTCAGAGTTTACTCACTAAGTTTGGTGTGGAAGCTCGGGAACATGTGACTTTATACTGTGATAACCAGGCTACTATGCACATTGGTGCCAAACAAGGATTTCATGAACGTACAAAGCACATCGAAACTGATTGTCATTTTGTGAGGGATGAGATTAAGTTTGACACGATTGCTACCAAATATGTCTCTACTAAACTTCAGCTAGCTGATATTACGAAGGCACTTAGTGAGAAGAATTTTGACGCTTTCATTGCCAAGTTGGGAATCTTATAGTAAGGATACGACAGAATTTGTATATAGCGTATCTTATCGTATATTCATGTATCTACGCTACATATTGTTGTAACAATTTAGATTAGATCGGTAACAGAATCATGTGGATGTTGTATATAAACAGAGGTTTGCCCTCACAAATCAATAACACGAAACTTCACGAGGTACAGTCTTGTAACAGAGTTTGAGCAATCAAACGAGCTAAATTATCATTTTTCTAGGTTTGGCATTGGATTAGTAATGTTTGTTTTAAGCCCATAGAATTTGAAAGGTTATTGGGCTATGGAATTTAAAGGGTATGTATTGTGTGTTAATGACAAGCACTAAGTTGAAAAAGAATTAGTTGAAAGTTACTCACGTGCATTCATTTTTTTTCACTATGTGTCGAAAACCATTAAAAGAAGTTCAACAGATAACTGTTCCTATGTCGGGAGATGTGGGTAGTTTAACTCGACAGGCCCACACACACAAACAAAAAGTAAATAAATACTTGTACTATAGTATAATTACTGTTTTTGACTTTTTTCGTGTCGGTGCAAACTAATAATTTCGTTTTACCTGAATTGGGAAATTAGTAGGAATCTGTTGAATTCAACAGTTTTGTAATTGTTTGGGTAAAAAAAATATATAGTTTTACTGTCCAAACAAAGAGAGGATAAAACTGTAAAATATACATCTTCCATTCTGTAAAAATAAATTTTGTATATAAAATATCTTGTTTCATAAATACAGATCTTACATCGCAAATTATAGATATGTTTGGTTCGCTGATCAAATAAATATTGATAAAGTAAATTAATTTTCTGTTTTTTATAACATCTTTTTCATTTTCATTATTTCTATTGGTGAGATGATCCTTTTTCTTTGTATATAATTTTTTGTCACGATTACATTTTTAGTAAAAAAAAATTGTTGGGACAAAAAAAAAGATTTGTTAAGTTTTCTATATCTTTTATTAGTTAATATAGAAAAAATTGTTAATTTCAAACCAATAGTAATTGTCAATCACAATCTAAACATGTAGAACACCCAACAAATTAATCCGTGTTTTTTCTTGTCAAAACATGATTCCTTCAGACATTTCTTCCCATATACGGTTGTGCAGCTTGTCCCACTCGATTGCAACCCATTGTCTACATAAAAAAAAAAGACACAAAATAAGATATTCTGTATCTTAGATATCATTATTAATTATTCAAAGTGAAATAAGTCCAAAATAGTTTTGTCAGACAACTAGCTAAGAGCATGCCCAACCACGATATTTCACTATAACCCATCGTATCTTCATTCCACGTACCGTCGTATATGCATGTTGTTATAATTACAGTTTTTAACTCTTTTTTTTTTTTTGATCCACACAGTTTTTAACTTAAAGCACACATACATCATATAACTAAAGTATACATACATGCACCAATCCAATCTATATAAAGAGTATAGAGTAACATTAAAAANCAAAAAAAAAAAAAAAAAAAAAAAAGAAAGAGAGAAAAAACACTATCATGGAGAGTTCATCGAGTTATGGAGTTGGACAACTTCAACGAGGATGTTACTATGAGTGGATGAGTTTACAAGCTAAACACATATCTGATCTCAAAGAAGCACTCATGTTACAACGTTCCAACAATCAAAACCATCAGAAACTCGAAGAACTAGTTGGTGTGATCGTCAGTGACTTCAAGAAATACGCCGAGAAACGATCAGAGCTTTCGGATAGAAGTTGTTCTAGCTACTTTGCACCGTCATGGAACTCTTCTCTAGAGAATGGTTTGTTATGGATGGGAGGTTGTCGTCCTTCATCTTTCATTAGAGTCATCTACGCTCTGTGTGGATCTCAGACCGAAACTCAGATTAATCAGTATTTTCTCAAGATGGATGAAAATGAAAAGGAAGGTCTCATGAGTGAGCTTACGGCGACACAACTTGCTAAAGTGAATGAGTTACATGTCAAGGTGATAAAGAAAGAAGATAAGATAAGCAAGAAAAGTGCTAATTTGCAAGAAGATGTTGCGGATATGCCTATCGCGGTCATGGCTTACGCTAAGGACTTGATGGAAGCTGATAACGGAGTTCAAGCTGCTCTTGATAAGCATGAAGAGAGCATGGGTGTTTTGATGGCAGAAGCTGATAAGCTAAGGCTCGAGACACTTGAGAAGATCGCAGAGGTTTTGACACCAGTTCAAGCGGCGGAATTTTTGCTCGCCGGGAAGAGATTACATGTGTCGTTGCATGAGTGGGGAAGAGTTAGAGAAGAGGTTCGTTCTGGTTGTGCACGAGAGGATGCTAACGCCGGAGTGAAGAAGTCAAAGAGATCAGCAAGTAGTCGTTGATGATATGAGTTTATTAGTTGTAATATATTTGAATAATCTTGTGTGATATTTTGTCTAAGTAGGGATGAGATCATGTTAAGTGTGTGCAAGTGAGACGTAGTTACGGGAAGATGTACGAGCTTTTGCTTCTGTCTTATATAACGAATAACAAAAGCTGCACGCGGAAGGTGTTAAAACCTCTTTCTGTGTATAAAACAAGTTTGAAAAGGAACAAAAATGTAATTTCGATATTTTCACTTGGTTAGTCTTGTGTCATTTCGATATGTTTGAAAAGGAACAAAAATGTAATTGTAAGATATTTTATGGTTTGTTGGTGCAAAATGGAAGAAGAAAATATTTATGTTTGTTGGTGCAAAAAAAAGAAAATGGTCTATTAAAACCTTGAAGTCCTCCATTCTTGAAGAGAAAAGGTATAACATATGTTCCATCCAAAATTCCAAAAAAATACAATCAAAGGACATGTTCCAAAATGTGCAACATAAGTTTTGGTAAGGAAATAGACACACACAAAAAAGGTTAGCGGAATACCTCCAGTAAAAAAGATTTTTTGTATGTTTTCCTGTATAAAAGAAGAAAATCTAATCTTTTATATATGATTTAGATAGGATTTGAGTTTCCCTCTCTTGCCAATAACATGTTTTTATGTGTTGTGATGTTTCAAAACTATTTTAGTGGGCTATATATTTATAGATATAGAAAATATATATAATTGTCCGTTCTAACTTTTTACAAATTAATTCCATCAAAATAAAACTCTTGTACAAATAAAAAAATATTTTATAAATTAGTTTATCAAATAGTAATAAAATCCAATCAAAGATAAATATAATACCACATGATAGAGAACTAACACATATGCAATTAGAGGAACAATTAATATAAAGCTGTTAAATATGCTCTCCCCCAGTTTAACTAAGTGATTTATTTTTTGTGAAGTAAGGAGGGTGGCAGTACTTAAATCTTTGTGTAATTGGAAAACACAACTATTTATTTATGTTTTAGATTCCTTTCCTTATATCAAAGTGGTATATATATATATATGTTGGTATAAATGAGTTAGATACATTTATGAATCAAACAAAATCAAAGTCTCAATAATATCTAAAGGATGACATGGGGAGGAGGTGGCAACTACAATCGACACGTCAATACGTAAGGCCATCCCATCTCTAGTATGTAAGCAATTTCTCTGAAATAATATTAAAAATAATATGGATTTCTCCATAACCGCTTTCAAATTTTTTTTCTTTTTTTCAGCTAAACATACTTTATTTATTGCTTAAGTCTTATACACAAACTGTGCCACGACCAAAGTTGGTCCGGAGACATTGCCAGCAACAACAGAAAATTGCCGGAATCTAGGAGTACAACAAAAGACATTTACACAAGAAGATTAAAAATACAAAATAGAATTATCTCAACAAAACAAGACACTCCAAAATAGAACTATAATCCAAACTCGACCCAAAACCAGGCTCCAAAACAAAGAAAACGAAGTGAAGTGACACACCAACTTTTTAGCCCCTCCTTGGTGAAAACTGCCTTGATAAAGAAGCACCGCAAACTGCCTCCACTAAATTGTTAGGCTAAATATACTGCCTAAAATCCTTGTAGAACGGATAAACTGAGGAAGAAAGAATCTATTATCCTCGCCGTTAGGACCCACCGCAGCAAGCAAAAGGAAAGGAAGCCTCGATCTGGCTTGATTGCAGGTACAAGAGGCGGCTACTTTCTCCAGTTAGCACCAAAAGCACTAGATCGATACCGGACATAGAAAAGTCTTCATCTCGTAGAAGCTCCAAGGATCAAAAGTGGACTAAACCCAAACCACAAGAGTAATACAATGGCTAGAAAATTCTACCTGAACTCACAAACCTTTAAACGCCGAAAGTATGGGTCTTTGTTGAACAAATCAGAGAGACCGGAGGTATTCGCCGGAAAAACCAACCGAAAACCTATAAAATTGCAGATTAGAAGAAAAAGATCTTGCATGTCCCAATCTAAACAAATCAAGACCAGATCTAAAGAGATCCCAAACCCAAAAGCAGAACCGTAATCTGATCTAAAAAGTTTAAACGAAGACAAAGAAAAAGCCGAAGAGGAGAACACAATGAGAAAAAAGGAGAGGGATTGACGGTGGCACAAACAGCCAACCGCCGATCCCGATCTAGAGTAAGGCGGTGGTGGACTTAGGTTTAGAGAGTAAGGCGGTGAAGATTTGTCTCTCTACTCCGTTAATTTAATTGTGACATGTAGCCACTTTCAAAATTTCTCATAACTGATTTAAATTTTTGGTTGAGTTTTTTGTACTGTTTAGAATGCCCACAATTTTTTAAATATTAATTAATATTTTATTATATCTAAGTTTTTTGGGTACATACCATTAATAATTTTGCTCTAAAATTATTTTTATTGGTTAAAACCTCTAAAGGTTTCTAAACTATTTTTTAGTATTAATTTTATTATTAAATTAATTTAAGAGATTCACTTTTAATATGCTAAAAAAATTACCTCCATTGATCAGAACCCTTTATTTTTTTTTCTGAAATTATTTTTTTTAAATTTTTTAAATTTATAAACATACTAAATTTTATAAAATCATAAATATATAAGTAAATTAAATAAAAAAGGATTTGGAAAGTAATTAGGATTTAGACAAAGCCAAAATCACATCTTACATAAAAGGAAAATGATATTTTGGACGAAAATGCCCTTAACTTTGTGAAGGAAAAGAAAATCTGTTGGAAAACAAAACTGTATAATAATAAAGGTAAAGAGTACCGTTTGACACTCCAAAATTTACATATATTATTATATATTTATGTATTAGTGTAATATATTATCATTTATTGTGATATTATGTTAAATATCCCTTCATGAGTTACGATATCATGTTATAACCAAAGATATAATATGTTATTTTGATAAATATCATGTTGTTTGTCTACGTTAAAAAAAAAACAATATTGATATGATTATATGTGAATGGAATAACTTGTAACATGAAGAAATAACATGTAATATGAATAAATAACATGTCATTTCATCGTGTATTTTTAATCAATAACATGTAACATAAATAAATAACATGTTATCTTGTCGTGTATTTCTAATAAATAACATGTACACGAATAAATAACTTGCGCATGAATAATTAACATGGAACAAGAGTAAATAACATGTAATATAATCATGTATCTTTATACAAAATTAATAAAAATCCCTCTTTTTTATGTCCATTTCTCTTCATCGTCGTTGTCTTCTCTATCTTCTGTGTTCAACTCCTACTATCCTCCTCGTGAATTCACACAAAGAGAAGAGAGAGAGAGAGAGAGAGAGAGAGAGAGAGAGAGAGACGGTTTGTGGTAGAGGAATAAGGAGAGAGAGAGAGAGAGAGAGAGAGAGAGAGATCCCACGTTCTCTCTCCCCTACTTCGGATTCGGATTTACAGAGACAAAGAGAACAGATGAGATGAGACAGAGAGACTTGTGGTAGAGGAAGAATGAGAGAGAGATGGTTTGGTAGATGAAGGATGATAGAGAGACGGTTTGGTAGAGGAAGAAGGAGGAAAATATTGATAAAGAGGAAAAAGGGTATAATGGTGTAATAAGTTGTCTATTTTACTACTAATTAAGATCTTGACAACGAACACTTTATCAATGCAGTAGTGAAGGATCGAATCCACAAATTCCAGCAATTACATTGTAACCTATTAAATTTATTAACTAAGCTAAATCGAATAATTCAAGAGTTTTGGTTTTTGGTTTGTAATTTTCTATGGGTTTTTAAAATAATGATAAAAATGCTAGACCTAGGGATAATCAATGGATTGCCTAAAAACTAAACTGGATGTTTATTCAGGTTCTATATCTACTCAATTCCAACTCAAATATAATTCTAAATTGGTCCACTTTCGTGGTACCAATCACTTCTCTTGACTAACTAAATGCCTAAACTTTCATTTGGATTTAAACTAGCTAGAGAGCTTTACTAGATCAGATTTTATTTGTTCACAACTTGCCTTAGCATAAACTTTCTTTGGCTAAGGACAATATGCTCTCCTAATAAGTTTTCAGGATTCCTATTATACTTTCGTTTAATAGGGAGTCCTATGAACGGGAACTAGGTGATCAATTTTAATTTAAGCTTTAAGGTTTTATTAGGAGGGAATTCTATATTTATCTACCTATTCACATCCAGTTACTAACTTAACAATCCATAGATTCTTTTAGGTCTAACAACCTAACTACTCATTCATGATCAAATTAACAAGAAAAGAATATATAATGAAGAACATGATTAAAAACACAAAAACTGAATAATACTTTATTAATGATAAAAACAATGAAAATGTAAAGAAGTAAGGGTTCAAGAACATTTCTAATGTAATGAATGGATGAAAAATGACAGCCTCCAAGGAAATCTCCAAGAATCTCACAAAATCTCAAGAACAAAATGAAGAGCAATGAACAAAAGTGTTTAGATCTAAAAAGAGAGAATAAAAATGAGCATGAAATGTTGTGGAAGCTCATAAATGAATATATACTGAAGGGTTTTCGTGCAGCATCCTCCAAATTAAGGTAAGTTCTTGTTAATGATTGACAAGTTTCCAAAAATAGCTCTTGATCGAGCACGGAGCGATCAATGCATAAGTGAATCGGTCGATTCGCACATGGATCGAAGTTGATCCATGCTGATAAAATATCCCGCAAGCTCACGTGTATGATCATGGATCGGTCGATCCATGCTGAAATCCTCTTTTCTTCACAAACTTGTTCATAACCTCATCTTGATGCTCAAATCCGTACTCCATCGTATTTGTACCTGTTAAAACTCTAAAACGACACTAAAAGACTCAAAAAACAGTTGAAAACAAAGGTTAGAAATGGTTAAAAATGCAATATATCATGGTCAAAAGCATGTGAAAAATTGGTGTTTAATATTTACGGAAATGACACTTTGTCTCTTTGCAATTATTTTCTATTTCTTTGCCTGTATGTGCAATTACTCTAAATATATTGCATTTCATAAAATTTAAAACATATATTATATCACATAAAAACAATAAAACATAAAATTGCAAATCAGAAATAAAAAAAGACATAGAATGATATAACATATAAAACATGATTAAGAACCTAATTAATTTAGTTGAAATATTCACTTGTGCCAAAAAAATTCCAAACATGCTCTAAATCAGCTTTCAATTGTTGATGTATTTTTTTAATCACAAACTCGCTTTTGAATGCCCATCATATTGCCGAGATTTGTAGGCATATCCGAAGAAAACGCAAAATCCACCTGTGAAGTTCTGCTTCCTTCTCTTTGTTTGAATTCTGATGGATCACAGTGATTGTATCCATCTCGTTTGTCTTCTACTATCATATTGTGAAGTATGATACAAGCTTTCATAATCTTTCCTATTTTTACCTTATCCCATATAAGAACCGGGTTTCTTACAACGGCAAATCGAGCTTGCAAGACTCCAAAAGCACGCTCGACATCTTTCCGGTAAGATTCTTGACGATTAGCAAATAATGATGTTTTTTTACCTTGTGGCATTGGAATTGATTGGATAAAAGTTGCTCATTTTGGATAAATACCATCTGTGAGATAGTAAGCCATATCATATTTGCGTCCATCAACAAAGTAACTAACTTCTGGAACTCGACCTTGTAATATATCATCAAAAACTGGTGAGCAATCAAGAAAATTGATATCGTTTAAAGTACCTGGAGGTCCAAAAAATGCGTGTCAAATCCAGAGATCATGTGAAGCTACAACTTTTAAAACAATTGTTGGTTTTCCAGATCCACGTGTATATTGCCATTTGCAAGCGGTGGCACAATTCTTCCACTCCCAATGCATACAATCAATGCTTCTTATCATCCCGCGAAATCCACGTTCCTCTCCAAAATCGGGTAGCCGTTCAAGATCTTGTGGTGTGGGTCTTCTTAGGTACACTTCTCCGAACAAAGAAATAATTCCTTCCACAAAATTTTCTAAACATAAGAGCGCAATAGTTTCACTGAGCCGAAGGTATTTGTCAACCGCATCAGCTGCACAACCATATGCCATGATACGAATTTTTGTTGTACACTTTTGTAGTTCAGAGAGACCGAACCTTCCAGTAACATCTCTTCTTTGTTGAAAGTATGGGACTTCATTGGACAGTCGATCAAAAATATGATTAACCAATGACTTGTTCATTCTAAGACGGCGTCGGAATATAGAAGCAGGATATGTTACATTTTCACTGAAATAATCATTCCACAAGCGCTTGTGGCCTTCTTCGCGTTCTCTTTCAATGTAGACTCGTCTTGTCTTTGGTTTGGTTGCCCCTTGAGGCTGGCCATAATCTTAAAATATTTGATCAAACGCATTATCAAATACTCTATCAAATGCTTCATCAAATTTCTTATCCGTTGGAGAGTTGAAATGACTACGAGAAGAAAATGCCATTTTTGTGTGAGAGATTTTCTTTTAAGAAATAAAGAAAATTCTGATAAAATTTTGAATAGCAAGAGGAGAACTATACGAGATTGGAGAGAAGAATAAGTGTTGGTTACAAATATATATAGCAAAATGTGGAGATGATGACAGCAAATAAAGAGTGTCGGTACAACAAAACAAATAACTAAAGTGATAACTTTGCTTGGCTGTGTCTTTGTTTGGTTGTGCCGACTGAATATACTTGTTGTCCACAACCACAATCCTGACAAAATCAAAAAAAAAAAAAAAAAGTCATCACAAGCAAGCGAACNCTTAAAAAAAAAAAAAAAAAAAAAAAAAGTCATCACAAGCAAGCGAACAAAGGAGTAAATACATGTGTATTATCTCTGATGTTATGTCATCAATGCGATGGAACACATTACCAAACAAACGTTGGTGTTGTGTCATCACTGCGTTGTAACACTTTACCAAACAAGCAAGTTGTCTTCATTCATTGAAGCGACCTACAAAACTAATAAGTATGTTTTTTAGCCTATATTAAGACCTTAAAACTACAACTGTCG
>OVAP01001715.1:0-22507 GCA_900406295.1 Aurinia saxatilis | reverse complement strand
TTCATGTTCTAGGACAATTCTTAATCATCCTCTAGTTAATATCTTATCTATAAATTTCAGATTTCCCAAAGAATGACCCATAGCCTAGCTTTTGTTTTATTGAATTTAAAAACCCATTCTCTGAATTTTAATTAATAGTTTTACATTAGTCATATTTATTTAATTTGCTTAGTAAAGTTTTATTCTTTAATCTATAGGCAACTTAAAGTCTCTGTGGATTCGATCCCTAAATACTATAACTAATTAATTGTACTCTTGCAGTTAGCTCTTAGGGTAAATTTGAGAATATCACAAGTGGCTGAGCTTCTGTCCACTATTCAAGATCCTCAGTTTGATGAAAGAGTAGTGGCGTATAGATCACTGTCTGTAAGCTTTCACAGTGAGAAGAGCAGGGGGAAAGTTGTGGCTCAGGAACTTGAGAGTGCTAGAACAGGCCATGTTGTTACTCAGTCAGGTAACAAGACCAAACTGCTTCATGATGCTCAGACAGGTGTGGAGATTGAATCAGATGAGCTTGCTCTGGCCCTGCACCAATGCATGCAAACACGAAAAAAGGAACTTGCTAATCACTCTAGTGGTTTGGATTTAATGGGAGCAGGGGGGACAAGTTGTCAAATGCATTTTTAAGTTGGTCCTGCGGAAGCAAGTACGTCTAGCTCATCCTCTTCCATAAGTAAAGCAAGCTGGAAAAGAAAGGCTCAAGTTCGGAGTCAAAAACAGAATAAAACAGAGAAACTCAAAGAGAAGGTGGAGGAAGGAAATGGAGCAAGTAAGAGAAAGTCTGATGATGTTGGTTTGATCTCAACCAAATGTGCCAAACTAGATTAATCAAGGGTGGATCCAGTTGATCTGCCGACTATCCAATAGGTATTTTGAGTTGGAATTGTCAAGGGGTTGGGAATCCCGTGACAATCAACGTCTCAGGGAAATGTGCCGGGTACATTCTCCTGAGAATCTTTTCCTAATGGAAACGAAGAATAAAGTTAGCAAAGTTTTGGATAAGTATTTTGAGTTTAGGTTTTAAAGAGTTTCGAACGGTTGAGCCAGAAGGAGCTAGTGGTGGACTAACTATTTTTTGGCAAAGTGGCATTGATGTTCTTGATCAGAGACAAGAATATCATTGACATGTGTGTTACACAAGGAGATAAGTCTTGGTTCCTCTCCTGTGTGTATGGGAATCCGGTTCTGAAGTTGAGGTCTTTGGTTTGGGAGAGACTGATAAGAATTGGGACAACTAGAAACGAAGCTTAGTGTAAGATGGGGGATTTTAATGAAATCCTATCAAATGACGAGAAGAGTGGTGGTGCGACGAGGAATTTGGCCTTGTTTCGAGCATTTCACAATTTGTTGGAGTGTTGTGATATGAATGATGTGAGTAGTTCAGATAATAAGTTTACTTGGAGGGGAACAAGAAATAAAGAAATTGTACTTTGTACTCTGGATAGATGAGTGGAAAACTCGGTCTGGTTTGATTGTTGTCCTAAGGTTCATCAATGGACTCTTGAGAGATTGGGAAGTGATCATTGTCCTGTTCTGGTTGAATTTATGGGGGCGCAAAAGAAGCCACAAGGGCAGTTTCATTTTGACAAACGATTAGCGGATAATCCAGAGTTCAAATAATTGATTGAAAAAGCATGGACAGAGGAGCCTGATGGTCCAGCAAGCTCGTGTCTTCCTAAACTTGCTCACTGTCGCAAGTTGATCAGCTCATGGAAAAAGCAGAGAAATGTGAACTCAGCTGCTAAACTGTTAGAACTTCGTACTGAGCTGGAACATGAAGAAGAAAAAAATATTTTTGAATGCTTCGCGTATTAGCCTATTGGAAAAGGAAATTGCTGAGGCTTATCGAGTGGAAGAAAAGTTTTGGAGACAGAGAAGTCGCCATAAATGGCTCCGTGAAGGTGATCATAATACAAGGCTAATAGAGTAAAGAACTCTATACACTAACTTATTGATGATCAAGGGGTGGAACAACACTCTAAGTCTGAGAGGAAGTCAGTGGCAGTGAGCTACTTTCAAAATCTTTTTAGTAGTTCTCCCTAGCCGTATTTGAACCGATCTTGTCTGGGTTTCAACCGCGTGTTACAGAATCCATGAATCTTTCTTTGACCCGAGAGGTGACTATTGATGAAGTGAAAGATGTAACCTTTTCAACCATTAGTGAATCGGCCCCTGGACCTGATGGTATCACAAGATTTTTCTTTCGGAAATATTAGGAGGTGATTCAAGATCAGTTATTTACGGATGTTAAGCATTTCTTTGTGACGAGTGTGATGGAGGAGGGATTGAATCACACATACATATCTCTGATCCCGAAGATTTCTCAACAAAAAATGATGGCTGTTTTACGACTTATAAGCCTATGTTCGGTTCTCTACAAGATTATTTCCAAGATTTTGGTGAATCGATTAAAAGCTTTCCTACCTCTGATTGTTTCCCTCCCAAGCAGTCTGCCTTTGTGGCTGATCGTCTCATCTCCGACAACATATTGATCGCATATGAGATGATTCATGCGCTTCATACTCATCCTACAATCTCTCGTGATTTTATGGTGCTCAAAACGGACATGTCTAAAGCCTACGACAGAGTTGAGTGGTCATTTCTCGAGGTTGTTCTGCTTGGTCTGGGGTTCTTTACTGTCTGGATCAAATGGATTATGGAATGTGTTTCGACGGTTTCTTTCTCTGTTCTTTTGAATGGACAATCGAAAGGTTTCATCAAGCCTGAGCGGGGCATTCGTCAAGGAGACCCTCTTTCCCCCTTCCTATTTGTCATTTGCACAGAAGCACTGATTCATCTACTTAGCAAGGTAGAGAATGAAGGCCTTATTACGGGTATTAAGTTCCATGAAACAGGTCCATCCATCACACACTTGCTTTTTGCTGCTGATAGTCTGATTATGTGTCATGCTTCAACTCAACAATGTCTGGAAATTATGAGAGTTCTGCAAGTTTATGAAACCATCTCTTGCCAGATATTAATGTTGCGAAATCGGCTATTACTTTTGGTGCCAACGTTCCTACTATGGTGATGGAGAATATTAAACAGATTTCCGGGATTCATGAGGAAGGTGGTAATGGCAAATATCTTGGTCTACCGGAATGTATGAGTGGGTCAAAGAAGGAATTATTCGGTTTTATCAAGGATAAGATTATGGCAAACGTATCAGGGTGGTATGTGAAACAACTCTCTCAAGGTGGCAAGGAAGTATTACTGAAGTCAATTGCGTTAGCTATGCCCGTGTACGCGATGTCATGTTTCAAATTACCGGTGGAATTGTCCAAAAATCTTACTAGTGTGATGATGGATTTTTGGTGGAATAGTGAAGAGTTCAAACGTAAAATTCATTGGTTAGAATGGGAAAGATTGACATTACCTAAATGTATGGGTGGCTTTGGCTTCAAAGACTTGTTATGCTTCAAACAAGCTCTTTTGGCCAAACAGGCGTGGCGTTTGTACCTTGATCTGATGAGCTTATTTGCACGTGTGCTTAAGAGCAGGTATTATGCATCAAGTGAATTTTTAACTGCTCTCGAGAGCACACGCCCTTCTTATGGATGGCGCAACATCTTACAAGGCAGAGACTTATTAGACAAAGGTCTAAAGAGGGTTATTGGTAATGGTAAACAGACTCGTGTCTGGATTGATCGTTGGATTGCTGATGGGGAAGATCGTCCGGTCCTCAACCTTCATGCCAGAATGAACATTAGCTTGAAGGTTTCTGATTTATTTGATCGTGAAACAGGGAAATGGAAGATTCCTATGCTGACATCCATGTTTCCTCGGTCAGAGATAAACAGAATTCAAACCATCAGACCTTGTCCTTTGATGCCAGATTCCTACGTGTGGGGAGCTACAAAAATTGGCTTATATTCTGTCAAGTCAGGTTATGACTTCATCTAAAAGCGGAAACACAAAAAGCTTATTGCAGAAGCTCCACAGCAACCCTCCCTTTGCCATGTTCTGGATCTCTGTTGGACGGTTAAAACAGCCCCGAAGATACAGGTTTTCTTATGGAAAGCGGTCCATGGTGCTCTTCCTGTATCTACTCGTTTTCTTACAAGAGGCATACACACCCATTTTGGCTGCTGGTTATGTCCACATTCAGAGGAAACTGTGAATCATATCCTCTTTAAATGCCCCATGGCGAGACAGGTTTGGGCCCTTGCGAATATACCATTACCACGAGATGGGTTATGTTCCTCAATTTTTTAGAACATGCAGTATGTGCTCAGCTTAATGAGGCTAGAAACTTTACCTGAAATGAGCTCGAAAGCTATCTCATGGATCATGTGGGTTATGTGGAAGAACGGGAACAAAACTCTCTTTGAAGCTAGTACTTTTCCTCCAAATGATGTTCTAGCGAAAGCTTTTGAGGATACTGCTCATTGGTATCGAGGCCCAGCCTACAAAGGAAGCTAAATTGTTGCCTCCCACGGAAGGTTGATACAAGTATAACATTGGGTTCTCATGGTCTCAGAACAAGCAAACCTCAGGTGCGTCATGGATTTTGAGAGACATGAATGGTGTGGTTATCCTGCATAGTCGTAGAACTTATGGTCAGGTGTTCTCTAACGTGGAAGCAAAATTTTTAAGCTGGGATTGGGCAGTAGAGAGTATGCAAAGCTTATGCGTTAGAGATGTCACTTTTGGTTGCTCACAAATGGAAATCATTAAAGCACTATGGAAACCTAAGGAATGGCCAAATTATGCGGAGTTCTTACTCCCCATTCTGAATGTCACCATTGATAAGCAAGGATGGGATATTGTCTTTGAGCCTCATCAATGTAACCGTCCGGCTAGTGAGTTGGCAAAAAGTGTGGTGAGTGATATGCGGATTCATTCGTATGTGGCGGACGGAGGGCCGAACTGGCTGAAGGGGCTGCTTGCAGAGGATGTGTCCGGAAGAGGAGGGTTATTTTCAATTTCCTTGCATTGGTTCTTTGCCTTCGGACTTGAATATGTCCTTGACACATGTGGCCATTTTCCTTTGTGTGTCATCTGTATTGAGGCTCTGTTTTTTGTTTTTCTCTGTTTGCTTTGGCCGTTTCTTTAAATTTTATAATTATTTAGTGAAAAAAAAATTATTCTGCTCCGAAAAAATTACGAATTAATGTACATAATTTATTGAGAAAAAAATCTAATAAAAAGAAAACGATAAGAGGAGAAAACAATAAATGATTGAAGAGACAGGTGTGGGGATCACCTCCTTTTCAGGGAGAGTAAGTATATTGATTTTGGTTAGAACTACAATTATTAACAAGCAGATAGAATCCAATATCTTGATTTTTGTTACAATTATATAATTAACAGCCAGATATGTTAGTCGGAGGAATAATAATTTCCCACTCATTTGAGGTATATAATCATAATTAGTTGTAAATCCCAAAATAAATGACCCATGTTATCATGATTTTCTACTTATTTGATTTTTGTCTTGCCGTCAAAATATAATCCACGTTATCATAAATTAATTCACCCAATTAGAATCTACAGAGACTACATAAACATCTATTTTGCCATGGATTTTTTATAATGGAAAACCAATCATTTAATATAATAATTATGTAACTTTGAATTTAACAATCCCTTATTTTTTATTTACGAACGCACTTAAGTGAAAACATTTTAGGTGTCGCATTCACATCAAAAGTCAGTTATAAAAAATGTTGATGTCAACTTTCTAATTCTGTCATAGGCTGTGACATGGCAGTAGTGAAAGGAAATATCAAAATATTAAAACACGCAGAAGGTGATTGTGGAGAGATCTATCAAATTTCTGGTGAATTCAAACTCTCTAAATCTGTTTGTACTCCCACTAAGAATTAAAAGTGTTCCTCTTTGAAGTTCGAGTAGATCTCTCTTTTCAATTTCATAAAACGGTTATGATTTGATTATTGGGTATCAAAGATCAATTTTGATGACTTCGATACGTTATTCGTCCAAATTCACAGATTTTTAGGTTTATACACCCATGTTTATTGAGGATATCATATTTAGTTTGGCATATTACTATTTTCGATATCAAGTTTTGTAAAACTACTTGGTTTCTATTTAGAGTTCAAAGAGAACGCGATACAAACTGCTTGATTTAGTTGTTTCGTTCATTGACTGATTTGTTTCTGAAACCAACTTCGAAATTTATAGAACAAGCGTTGGATGAGTTAAGTGATGAGGTTGTTGTGCATTTGGTTTGGAGCTTTGTGAAGGTGTTGAGTTGTTCAGGTCGAGAGAACCTGAATCACTCCCAGTTACTGATTTTGTTTAGAAATATGGAATCTTATCTTATTTCAGTTCAACAAAGTAATTCTTTTAAAGAAATTTTTATAGCTTTTAATTGATTTCACATGATTGTTTTTCTGGTGTTATCAGATCAGATTGTCTGATGCTATGAGAACTGGAAAACGACGGTGTTAGTGAATGATGGGGATATAGTTTTCACCCAAAATATTCCTGCAAGCCCATATGTCTCGCTATAGTACTTAGGGATCGTATACACAGGGAATGACTCCTACGCTTCAAACTTATGTGATTCAAATCGAGCTAAGATGCAAATATGATTTTTGTGGGTTTTAATCAATCGAATGATATAATCGTTCGATCGAATGAAATACTTTTTAATGAAATCTATAAAACTACTGATGCAAAATAAAAACGGTTTGTATGCAAATGAATATAAGTGTTGGTAATAAGGTATTTCTTTAGTAACATGGGCCAGATTCAAATTTGTAAACAGCCTTCATATTAGAATCTTCCTAACTCAATTCTACTCAAACATAGATCACATGACCTCAACAAAGGGGTAGTCATGATTTCTACTAAAGAACGGATATGTTAACCATACGCATGGTCCTTTGGTCAAGATTGCACATGTACAACTCATCATTTACCTATCAGATCTTCTACCTAAGGGTGTATTAGAAAAGAGAATCTAGTATGAAAGGCTAGGTAATTACTCTAGTAATTCTCAGCTAAAGCTAGTAAATATAAAGTTCTTCCAAATGACTAATAAACATATATCTACCAAAACATGAGACTATGAAAACCTTGATCCCAACGATCAAATTACTCTAACATATATAAAGAAACCATGAAGAATAAAATGACCATGCAATTTATAGAAGCAACAGGGGTTCAAATACAATAGAATTAACTCCCCTAGCAACTACAAAACGAAAATACAAAGATATTTGAGAGTGGTATGAAAGCAAAGTGCTCTCTCTGAGAGCTTTTGTGTATGGAGAGGCACACCCTTCTTCTGAGACAAAAAGTCTCTTTATATAGGGAGTTAGGCACGACCAAGGGCTTCATCAAAGAGATAAGAAAGGATCAGCTGAAAATATTCACAATATTTGATCTTATCCTCTTCAATCGATAGAATAAAGAGAGAATATTCGATCGATTCTTCCAGAATGGTCTTCTGATAGCTCTAAATATTCTCACAGGGCTTCTTGTTGTTCCCAAATATCCCCTGAGTATCTGTAGTGGTTAGGAGAAGTTTCCAGAAGATTTTTGTGATTATCTGCAACTTAATCGATCGATCAACATAAATGTGACCGACTGATTGGGCTTTGGGCTTCAGACAGACATCTCTTCAGTGAATTGGGCATAACTTTCTGCTCGTTGGGCCTAATGACTTGATTCCAAACCCATATAAAAGCTAACGCACGTGGCTTGATTGTTTCCAAATTTCACATCAATCCCAAAATGTATAGCATTTTCGTATGGGCCTGAATATCTGGTGCTGATTTGCTGCCTTAAGCGAGAAAAGACCGTTTTTGTACCTAAAAAGCCTTATTCTCACAAACACTTTGAAATAATAAAATAGTGAAAATCATCACTTTAATTTTGAAATCCTTTGATCAAGCAAAAACAAGGTGAGTGTCTGTGGCACCCGATGTGGCCACCCGATGCCGGACGAAATTCTTGGGTAAAAAACACCTAGTTCTTGTGTCTCTGGCATCGGGTGCCACCACAAGAACTAAGTGTTTTTTTGGAAACAAACATTTCTTCTTCTCCTTCTTCCCATCGACTCTTTTTCTCTCTCTCTTTCCCCTCTTTGGTTCTGAAAATTTTCTCCAAAATTCTCTCTTAAAAGCTTGTGTTTTCATCATAATTTTCATCCTCATTCATCTTCTATCAATCATTCATCAAGAATCCCAAGGTATATCCCTAAAACTCTCTCACTTAGAAATATCTCCAAGGTTTGGGTTTGATGATTCTATACTTGCATTGGGTAATTGTGAGTGTTTAGGAGTTGTTTATGGGTAGTGTTATTGATAGAGTATTTGATGTTTGTGAAGATTTTTGGAACATACCTTGAATAGTGACGAAAATTTTAAGATTTTGGGGAAAAAGTTTGATTCTTGTTTGTTGGTTTGCTTGATTGATTTTCTTGATTGGTATTGTTGATAGATTGTGGTAACTTGTGGATACATACACACATTTGGGCAAAATTTCTTTGGAATTGCAATGATAATATCTTGGTCCCTTGTGTGTAATGTGGTCTTGTTCTTTGTTTGGTGATTGAGAATGGAGTGTGAATGGTTGTTATATTGGTCCTTAGTCTCTCATTTACTCTTGTAGGAAGATGAGCAAGGAAAGGTAACTAGAGAAAGTGGCTCATCACAAGGAGCTAACAAGAGAACGGAAAGAGAAACCGTTGTGCCTCAACCCACCTTGACACCTCGTGATTGTCCCATATGGAGTGATGAGGAGAAAAACCGCTATGATGCTTTGGGGAGGATCAAATTCGCTCCAACCTGGTTTCTATCGAAGGAGTTTCTCACCGCAATAGGAATGTATGAGGATGTGGAGGAGTATGTTCGGAGAATGGGGCTCGGGAAGCTTTCTTGACAGTCATATCACTCGTACCCGGAGCTCACTCGCCAATTCTTAGCCACTTTGGAGGTCGTTTATGAACATCCACGGCGGAAGAAGGTGAAAGAATGCCGCTTGAACTTTAAGATTTACAACACACTCTACGAAATTCCCATAGTTCGGGTTTGTCAAGCATTTGGGTTCGGTAATGGGAGTTTGACCGAGTTCCCTAATTTTCGACAAGAAAATGAATTTTGGAAAATCATGGTAGCAACGAAGCATGCTCTCCCGGGGCATCCAAAGCTTCTTTGATAAGGAATCCGGTCATTTCAATTGTGCATTGTTACCTTGCCAACGTTATCCGAGGATGGACATTGGAAGGTGAACATAGGTGAGTTATGTCTCCTCTTCCAAGGCTTGAAACACATTGTTCACATTCGCGACGGAGTTGAGTTTCATGATGATTTCGAAGACAATGTTAACCTTGGATGCATCCTGTGGGGGTCGGATTCCACCCCCCAGGTTGATAGCATAAAACGGCTAAGTGTTTGCCACAAAACACTACTGCGGCTCACAAGCCGGTCATGTGTTTTCACCATCGAGCATTACAGTCATAGACTATCGATTGGTAACGATATAATCAAGTATGGACTACCGAGGATCCCACGATCAACAAGGCACACAACAAGACATGAACCAAGCATGGCCCGCAGAGGAAGCTCTTAGACTTACCCCGCGAGCCAAGTAATGAACATGGCCCGCAGACAAGCTCACACAAACGTTCCGCGGGCTAAATGATCAACATGGCCCGCGGGCTACGGACATAAACTGTCCCGCGGGTCATGCACGACATCTGGCTCTCGGGACATGTCCCTTGGCTTGTTTCGTGGGCCAAACCGTTTACAAACTCACACGACGAACCATCAAGCCTATTCTATGAACATTTGGTTGATGAGTCCTGGTATAAATTTCACCAAGCAATGTGCTAGGTAAGTCTCATTGCGGGTCCCGAACCTTCTTAGACAAGCTAATCCGATCTCCCTATGATCAATTGAACGTCCGAACATGAAATAGACCCGCAAAGGATCGAACGAAGGCACCGAGACAATCGTCTGCGGGCCAAGTCTAGACCATGGCCCGCGGGACAAGACCATGGCCTTTACCCGCGAGCTACATCCATATTGTGGCCCGCATGATGAGCCTAATAGCGTAGCTCGTGGGCTATACTCTTGTCATGGCTCGCGAGCTACGTCCTTGCCATGGCCTGCAGGCTACATGCTCGACGTGGCCCGCGGGATGAGCTTAGCCACGTAGCTCGCGGGCTACATCCTTGCCGTAGCCCACAGGTTATATCCTTGCCATGGCCCGCGGGCTACATGCTCAACGTGTCCCGCGGGATGAGCTTAGCAACGTAGCTCGCAGAATACATCCTTGTCGTAGCCCGCGGGCTACATCTTTGCCATGGCCCGCGGGCTACATGCTCGACGAGGCCCACGGGATGAGCTTAGCAACGTAACTCGTGGGTTACATCCTTGCCGTAGCCCGCGGGCTATATCCTTGCCATGGCCCGCGGGCTACATGCTCGACGTGGCATGCGGGATGAGCTTAGCAACATAGCTCACGGGCTATACTCTTGTCGTGGCCCGCGAGCTACATCCTTGTCGTGGACCGGGGGCCGCATGCTCGACACAGGCCCCGGGACGAGCTCGATGACACAGCCCGCGGGCTACATTCATGTTGTGGCCCGCGGGCTATATCTTTGCCATGGCCCGCGGCTTCATGCTCGACATGGCCGCAGTGTGAGATTAATGTCATGGTACGCGGGCTACGTCCTTGCCGTGGCCCGCGAGACAAATCTATCTTCAATGTCCGCGGGTCAAGTCTCAAGCATGGCCCATGACATTTCTCACATTCCAATCCGCGAGCTAAGTATCAAGTATGCCTGATTGCTCACGTCCCAGTCCGCGAGCCAACTTAGCTCGCCTAGCAACATCGCATTTCGTTGGTCCGTGCACATGGCTTAGTCTCATCGCGAACTAAGGACCCACGACGAACATTTCATCAAACGATCATCGTGGTCACACTCTTTTTTCGTTGCTAAGGTTTTTCCCATGCAGTTTTCTTTGCCAAGGTTTTAATGAAATGATCATCAGAACACATACGACTCGCGAGATTATCCCAACAATCTTGTGGGCCCAGAAACACTTAAAACTAGCCAAATAGCCCAGCTTTGTTCCGTGGACCCATTTCTATCTTCCATCAAGACAAAGCCCTAAGTTCCGTGGGCCCATTTCCATCTTCCATCATCGGAGTATCTAAGGAGAAAGGAAACTATCCAGAAGACTGCTGGAGGAATGGAAGCAAATCTTCAGGAAATGGAAGGTGGCCCATGAAAGAGCTTGAGCACTAAGGCGGTCTAGTTAGAGTATATATAGGATCTAAGGTCGTAGGTCTTATATTATCTTCTTCTCTCTCGAATAGCCTAAGTCTTAACAGCTCTTATTCGAGAATTCTCTTTGCTATCAATAAAGCGACCCCACTTTTCTTATCTTGCTCTTTGTATTTTGCCTTAACTTTCTGAGCGGTTCACACTAGAGAGTCGACGATCCCTTAAAAGATCGGTTAGACAAGTTTCTGGTTGTGCGTAAATTATTGCCCACACAATTTGGCACCGACTGTGGGGACCTCATCGACTTCTCCACACAAAGAATCGCTCTAACCCAAAGACATGGTTCAAGCTAAGGATACGACTCAACAACCAAGGCTCTTGGTGACCCCTGGGGCACAACAGCTCAATCCCGACGGATCCGTCAGGGCCCCACTCATCAACGATGACAACAACAACATCATCAGCCCGGAAGACCCTCAAGAAACCCAATCAGACAGTGGGCCAGACGCGACCACCAAAACTCCAGGACCAACTGACTGTGACATGGTTAACACCATGCTCACGGATTTTGTTTAGCGCTCTGCCAAGCAAGACAAACTCAACCAGGTGATCTTAACCCGCCTGGAAGAGTTAGCTACTCGATCCCAGCCGAAAAAATCCATGCGAAGGCTCTTCTTGCAACCTTCGCCTGTCGATCCCAAACAGACGACTTAATGAGTCTCTGGGACCCATGACGGCAATCCTCAAGACACTAGAAGGATCGTCGATCTCACCGACGACCTGAACATGGAGCTTCACAATGGTCGTGACCGTGAGCGTGGACCACCATCGCCTGCTCAGACCCGCATACGAGAGCCCACCGAGCAGCCCAGGTAGGATGAGGAATATATCGCTGACGAGTTCTCGGATGATGACCAGCTTGGCATCAACAAAGCCGAGATCCTTCGACTCAAAGCAGCGATGCAGAAGACTGAAGCTACAATCCAGGAGGTGCGGACCCAGATTCACAAGGCAACTCGTCAAGCACCAGAGATCTACATAGTGCTGGCCGAATCCTAGAACACACCCTTCACACCGCACATCAAGGGACCCACACTGCAGTGGTTTTCCAGGCTACTATCTAACTCCATCAGCAGCTTCCATAAGCTAACGACCTTGTTCTATAAGCAGTATTCTATCTTCATGGGCGGGAAACTACTGATGCTGATTTATGGTCTATTTCGCAGGGACCCAAGGAGTCTCTCTGCTCTTTCATCAATAAGTTCAAAAGGCTTATCTCACAGGTTGAAGGATGAGCGACCATGCAGCTCTGCGGGCCCTGAAGAAGGGATTATGGTATGAATCAGAGTTCCGCAAGGAACTAGGCACACATGAACCGCCAACCATCCAGGACACTATGCATCTCCCCAACAGCTTCATTGTGAATGAGGAAGAGATGCAGGTCCTTCGAGCAATGCACGCACCAGCGCGGACCCCATGCAGCACTCAGACACCATCTGTCACCCAACTAAGCACAAGCAAGCTGATCCAGTTGTCCAAGTACATCCACCATGAGGGACCCGGAGCCCACAACTATCTGGTGGATTATGGAGATACAACTGCTCGAGCAACAACAAGGAACCCTGGCAGGGGCGGTGGCAGAGGCTTCGGTCGTGGACAAGGACGCTCCGAAGGCGGGCCAATGAGTCAATACAGCTTCGACGAAAGCACGTTCTACGAAATTCATCAGGCCCACGGACATTCAACGCCGAACTGCAAGACTCTAGGTGTTCAGCTAACCGCTAAACTACTTGTAGGCGAACTTGGCGATGGAATCGACCTCAAGGATTTTCTTGAAGAGAAGCATGATGATCAACCCATCAAGCAGCCTCAAGCGGAGGAACAGAATAAGCGGGACCGACCAGATGGAGATGAACAAAATGGAGGCCCACGTTAGAGGATCAATTTATCATGGGCGGTTCACAATTTTGCATGGACACCATCTCCTCTATCAAGGCGTTCCTACGCAAAGCAATCACAGCACCATCGACATCCAACGGTCTTAACTATCCATAATGCACCATTTCTTTCTCCGAAAAGGATACAAGAGGAATTGATCAGCCTCACAACGACCCTCTTGTCATCAAACTGGTGGTGAACGATTTCGACATGTCTAGAGTCTTGACCGATACAGGTGGCTCGGTGGATGTCATCTTCAGGGAGACCCTACACCGCATGAAGGTCGATCTCTTTCACATCGTCATTGCTCCAAAACCGCTCACTGGATTCTCAGGGGAAACCACCATGACCATGGGCACAATCAACCTAGCGATTTAGGCTGGTGGAGTGACAAAGATCGTCAGGTTCTCGGTAGCGAACCATCCAGCTATCTACAATGCCAGCTTGGGAACTCCATGGCTAATTTCGATGTGGGCCGTCCCTTCAACATACCACATGTGCGTAAAGTTCCCTACTCCATTAGGGGTCAAGACATTGTGGGGTAGCCAGAGAGAATCTCGTTTCTGCCTTCTGACAAAGCACAAGCTTTGTAAGCCAACACGAAGCGATGAGGACAAGAGGCAGCCCAAGAAGCCGAGGACAGACAAACAGTCCACCTCGTCCAGCGCTTCCGAGACTCACAGCACCGATATCCAACATCGGTCCCACGCTTAATCTCACCTAAGCGACGGAACTGAACTACGAGTTGACTTGATCCCCTTCCTGGGTACGTAGGCAGCTCATCCCCACGACAAGTGCAGTTAGCCCCTCCTCTAAAAGGGGGGGAGTGGGGTAGTATACTCCCACTCAATTTTGTGGCCTACGAAAACTTTCGTTAGCACATTTCCAGTGGGCCACACCAACAATCTAATAACATTAAGCTCATCTTCGACCAAGTTCCAGGTAACACGCCACTTTCATTCTAGTGGATACTTCGCAATGACTAGACTTAGGTTGGAACCCTTTGCCTTACTTTCATTCTTACATTGAATATTCGGGTCCTACCATCATTCTCCCAACAAATCATCAATGCCTTACAGCATGCTGTTACGATCACGTGGTTTCGAGTCCTGCTGCCAACCTATTCCCGACGGGGAGTAGTGAGGCTTCAGGACTTGATCAAGCTGCATCGACATGGGCCCACATGGGAGCTCTTAAAATGCAAACCGTTGTCGATAACAGCATTGAGCTAACGACCCTGTCACAGCTCACAAATGAAGATTACCAAACCTTCAAGCGTATAAAATCACACACATTGTTGTTGGCCACAACAATGTATATACCCGGTTCATAAAAAACATCATCAATATGGTAAGGCGCGCGACAGCTATTGTCGGAAGTGGTCCCACTAGATAGATTGGGGGTATGAAAAAAATAGTTTGTCTTTGAAAACCCAGCAACTCAACGCTGGTCATCGACATCCCATGGGCACATCCTTGATGTATCGTCACAAGGAGGCATATTATTCGGTTTAAGCTTTCTCCACAAAAAGCGTGATCGCTACGATCACCTAAGTGACCCTTCGAAACCCAGCCATCATGATGGTCATGTACATCTCATGGGCAAAATCTCCACCACGTTAAGAGCAAGCATGACAATGCAAGCTCGGAGATGAGATTGATAAACTTGAGCCTTGAACGAACATTTTGTTGGGTCATCCATCATACTATTGATGGGACCACTAATCAGAACATATCACTACTCGAAAACAACAGAAGAATGCTACGAAACATCATGCCTGAAACTACCAAGCTTAAAACATTCAGCGGCCTACGGGCACATGGCTTAGTCTCATCGCGGACTAAGGACCCACGACGAACATTTCATCAAACGATCATCGTGATCACAATCTTTTTCCCTTGGTAAGGTTTTTACCATGCGGTTTTCATTGCCAAGGTTTTTAATGAGATGGTCATCAGAACACATACGACTCACGAGATTATCTCAACAATCTCGTGGGCCCCGAAATACTTATAACTAGCCAAATAGCTCAGCTTAGTTCCGTGGGCCCATTTCCATCTTCAATCAAAACAAAGCCCTAAGGTCTGTTCTGAGCGCCGTCAAGCAAGAAGGTTCGAGAATAAAATCATCGGAGTATCTAAGGAGAAAGGAAGCTATCCAGAAGACTGCTGGAAGAATGGAAGCATATCTTCAGGAAATGGAAGGTGGCTCACGAAAGAGCTTGAGCCCTAAGGCGGTCTAGTTAGAGTATATATAGGATCTAAGGTCGTAGGTCTTAGATCATCTTCTTCTCTCTCGAATAGGCTAAGTCTTAACAGCTTGTGTTTGAGAATTCTCTTTGCTATCAATAAAGCGACCCCACTTTTCTTATCTTGCTCTTTGTCTTTTGCCTTAACTTTTTGAGCGGTTCACACTAGAGAGTCGACGATTCCTTAAAAGATCTGTTAGACAAGTTTCTGGTTGTGTGTAAATTCTTGCTAAGTGAAAAATAGAAAACAAAGGGTTGAAAAGAGTGGAAGAAAAAGGCTAGATCATTTAAAATAAGAGCTCTCTAGGTGGTAAGTTGTATTGAGAAGGGAAAAGAAATCAAAAGAGAGTGAGAGGTTGAGAGGAATGAATGTTGTTGAGAGTTGGGAACGGATAGAATGGAAGAAAAACTCGTAATATCAACACATCTTTTCTCGGGTGCTTTTAAATAATGAGTTATGCTTGTTTTGAGACAAGTCACTAAGCATTTAACCCCCCCCCCACTACAAATCATGTAATCCTTTCTCTTTACCATGCCAAACTTGGAACTGGTTTGGTATGTTTAAGAGTCTCATCTTGATAGCTTTAAGTTCCCACTTTTAAACAATTCTTTTGATTTGCCTTTTGATTGTTGCTTGCGGACAAGCAAATGTTAAGTTTGGGAGAATTGATATATTGCATTTTAGAACTGTTTTCACATTTGTTTTACATTCATTTAGTCTAGTTTTTTGCCTCATTTGTTGATAGTTTGTCATGCATTTAGTTACATTATGCATTTTGGCTTGCATTTAGAACTTAGACTTGCATTCGCATAGCATATTTGCATGTTTTAGGTACTTTTTGAGCTATTTGGACATGATGGGACTTGGAATGGATGCATGAGGGTCAAGGGATGAGTAAACAAGCAAAGGATCTAGCAAAGAGTGAAGAGAAGACAAAATTTGGAAGACGGGTTTTGAGGGTCGAATTGGGTGGTTCCCTATGTCTCTGGCATCGGGTGCAGCCCGATGTGGCCACCCAATGCCAGCGACACTCCTTTGCTTCCCCATTCAACAATCGTTAATTATGTTCACTTTTCCGGGTTTTCCCTATAGATACTTTTTTGTTGTTTATTTTAGAGGAGAAGCTTTACCATAAAAAAACCTTAAGCTCTCTTATAATCCTCTTAAATCTTCTTTTTAAGATTCAAAGATTTGATTTTTCGTTTGACAAACTATTAATCTCATATTTAATCAAGACTTATCTTTCAATTTCTTTTGTTTCTACGGTTATGTGTGAGTAGTTTCTCTATTGATCATTGAGTATGGTAGGTTAGGGGTAATTAGTGATGGATCTTAAGTTGTGGGGTTAGTATTAGGGTTTCCTTAAACATTTTGTAACCTTAATGATATTTCTACTTTGATCACCTAGGAATAGATGTTCGTCATTTCTCACACTCAAAAGGTGTTTGATGAAATGTTTGAATGAACAAATGTTTTGCTTTGTCATCTTGGCCATTGGGAAATGAATCAAGGTGCTTAGTGGTTGACTGGGCTTGAGTTTTCTTGATTGAATTTGATATATCCTAGTTTTTACCTGGTTTTACACTAATAAAACATATATTTATTTATTTTATCGAGTCTATATATTATTATTAGAGTCCAAATGCGTCATTTTAGGTGCATGGATGAATTTGGGGCTTTTGGTGAATTATGGAATAATTATGGAGCAAAGGGAAACAAATAAATAGAATGACAATGCAGAAGCAGTCCGAAGTCCCTTAAATATCATGTCGGGCGAAGGTCTTCCCATAATAATTTTAATCTAAACTTTTGACACGACATAGGAAATTGAGTTAGATTCACTTTGGAGGTGTTTATAGCTTATTATGATTATTGGTTGAGGAGATATGACGTTTTAGTGAAGACATGTCATTCTGGCGGGCAGAAAAGAAAACTTCTCAAATCTCAAGATCAAGATTTTTCCTAAATCTTTTATGTTAATTCCCTAAACCTAAAATTCGTCCTAGACCCCATAAATACTTTTCTACAGTCATTGTTTAGGCTTATGCATTATTATTCTTTGGAGAGAGTTTTGAGAGAAGATTTTCTTAAACCCTTTTATTGAATTTATATTGCTTTCATTCAATTATTGCGTGATGAATTCCTTGGCCATGCTGGAGTAGTTCATTAGTTAGGTTTAGGGCTCTTAGATTAGGATGATTTTTTGTTTACCTTAAGCTTGATTTATGTACCATTGAATAACTCTTCTCTTAGATTGTCCGTATTGCTAGACTTTAAGTTGGCCATCTAGAGTTTAGATTATAGGGAATTTATTATGCATGAGAGTGCTAATAAATTGCTGGAATCAATTTTAATAGAGCTAGCTATTTTTTCTCAAAGATATTTGGTTTAGAATAGTTAGTGAACAATTGAATCGGTTTGCTAATGCTAGTTTAAGTTCCATAGGATTTCTCAGCGAGAGTTGGTCTTTCTAGGATTAAAATTAAGTTAGTAAATCTCAGCAAGAGTTGGATTTTGCTTGATAGAATTGTTCATGTTCTAGAGTTAAGGCTTTCATACATTTTGTCCGACGGGTGTCGATCGACACCACATCAGTGTCGATAGACATTGTCCGTATTTAGGTTCAGAATTGATTCTTATCGAAGTTCCCAAAACGTAGCATTTGTTTTAATTAATTTAAACTCCTTATAATTACATATCGTCTGCGTTAGTCAGTAAAAACTCAAAACCATTATTCTTGCTTTAATGTAGAATTTATATAAATTAGTTTGTTTACTTATTCGGTCTTCGTGGATTCGATCCTTAAGTACTATAACTGATATTTGCTGTGCACTTGCAGTTAGAAGTACATAGGGTAAAACTTTGTGAATCAAGTTTTTGGCGCCGTTGCCGGGGACCAAATTAACTTGCATACTAGTTTATCGATTTCTATTTTAGCTTGTTTTCTTTGGTTTTATTTTATTTTATTTATTTACTAACTAGTTTATTTTTTTATTTTTTTTTTGTGTTTCAGGGAAAAATAATCACAATGGGAGAAAGGAACAACACAATGTTGCACTTCTTGAGGAGATAAGGAAGATGCAGGAGAAAATAAGACAGTTGCGCACTAATCCTCAACAAGTTGTCCCCATCGAAGCTTCAGATACTCCACACTCGTTCTACTCAAACCGAGCAGCCATATGCCCTGCTCGTGTCCTTGGTCAGAACAATGAAGTCACGCCTCCGATGATTGCCTTGGTGAAGCAAAATCAGTTCCATGGCCATGAGAATCTGATGGATCATATTGATGATTATGAACATATAGTCCCAGGAGGAGTTTTGTACGCTGTCCTATAAGCCCATAGTGCATCGTTTAACCAAAGAGACCAATCCTTCCTCGTCTTCCCAACTGTTTTCTCCAAGATCTCCTTGATTTGACTATTCGAAACCTCAACTTCTCCACTAGTTTGAGGATGATAAAGAGCAGCAACTCGATGTTGAACACCATATTGCTTGAAAAGCTTGGTAAAAACCTTGTTGATGAAATGCGAGCCACCATCACTAATGACTACTCTTGGCACTCCAAATCTTGGAAAGATGATAGTCTTGAAAATTTTGAGAACCACCGAGGAGTCATTCGTAGGACTACCAATGACTTCAACCCATTTAGACACATAATCCACCGCAATTAAGATGTACTTGTTGTTGTAAGAAGATAAAGGACCCATGAAGTCAGTTCCCCAACAATCAAATACCTCCACCTCAAGTATGAAGTTCTGTGGCATCTCATGTCGCTTGCTGATCTTGTCTTTCCGTTGGCAAGCATCACACTTGGAGATGAATGCATGAGCATCACGAAACATTGTAGGCAACCAAAAACCAGCTTGAAGAACTTTGGAGACCGTCTTGAAAGTTGGAAAGTGGCCACCATGAGCTAAACCATGGCAATGGAGAAGCACATTGTCGATCTCAACATCAGGTAAGCAACGGTGGATGATCCCATCTTTGCAATGACGATACAAGTAAAGCTCATCCCAAAAGTTATGCCTTATGTCGCGGAGAAATTTCTTCCTGTTATAACCTGAAAAATCTGTTGGAGGTTTCTCGCGGCAAGATAGTTAGCAATCTCACAAAACCAAGGAGCCGATGAGGCACTTACATCGCATAAATCGAGGAAAGGAGTGAAGCATGTGTCAGCCTCGTCAGGGTGTCGATCGACACCCATATCGACACCCATATGGGTGTCAGTCGACACCATTTGAAAATCCTCTATTTTCGACTTTGTTTCTGCATGGTGTCGATTGACACTTAAGTAGTGTCGATCGACACTGCTCCGATCCGGACTAAGTCATTTGGAAGAATGACTGAAATCATGTTCACGTGCTCTTCTGGTAAGCTATCTTGGACAGGCACATCCTCATCGATCTTAAGCCTGGAAAGATTGTCAGGAACACCATTCTCAACCCCCGTTTTGTCCTTGACTTGAATATCGAACTCTTGAAGTAAAAGGACCCATCGAAGCAAGCGTGGCTTGGAATCCTTCTTGTTCATGAGGTATTTGAGTGCGGAGTGGTCTGTATGGACAATCACACTCGATCCCACCAAGTATTGTCTGAACTTCTCAAAAGCAAACACCACGGAGAAGAGCTCCTTCTCAGTTGTGGTGTAGTTCTTTTAAGCATCATCCAATGTACGACTAGCATAGTAGATGGCATGGAGTTTCTTATCCTTCCTTTGTCCTAGCACAACTCCAACAGCATAATCACTTGCGTCATAGATCACTTCAAATGGCAAGGACCAATATGGAGGTAGGACTATGGGAGCACTCATCAATGCCTGTTTAATCTGCTCAAAGAAGATAAATAATCAGTATCAAAAGCAAATTTGACATCCTTACAGAGAAGTGTGGTGAGTGGCCGAGCTATTTTGGAGAAGTCCTTGATGAATCTCCTGTGGAAACCAGCATGTCCAAGGAAACTTCGCACTTCTTTCACGTTCGTAGGAGGCTTGAGGCTGCTCATGACTTCAATCTTTGCTTTGTCCACCTCTATACCATCCTTAGAGACCTTGTGACCAAGAACTATTCCATCATTCACCATGAAGTGGCATTTTTCCTAATTGGGTACCAAGTTCTTCTCTTCACATCGCTGTAGAATTTTGCAAATATTGGCCAAACAGTCATCAAATAAAGAGCCATAGACCGAGAAATCATCCATGAAGGCCTCCATAATGTCCTTAATCATGTCCGTGAAGACTGCCATCATGCACCTTTGAAAAGTCGTAGGAGCATCATATAATCCAAATGGCATTCTACAATATGCAAAAGTGCCATAAGGACATGTGAAAGTGGTCTTCTCCTGGTCGTCTGGATGGATTGGAATTTGAAAGAACCCGATGTAGCCATCCACGAAACAGTAGTAAGAGTAAGAATGATTCGCCAATCTCTCTAGCATTTGATCGATGAAAGGCAATGGGAAGTAATCCTTTCTGATTGCAGCATTCAGTTTCCTGTAGTCTATGCACATCCTATGTCAAGTGATTGTCCTTTGAGGTATAAGCTCATCCTTATCATTCTTCACAACTGTGATTCCTCCCTTTTTAGGCACAACATGAACCGGACTGACCCAAGGACTATCTGAAATTGCATAGATGATTCCAGCTTCAAGCAATTTCATGATCTCCTTTTTTACTACTTCCTTCAAGTTGGGATTCAACCTCCTTTGATGCTCAATTGATGACTTGCCTTCATCCTCAAGATGAATCCTATGAGTACATAAATCTGGAGATATTCCTGCAATATCATCAAGAGAATAGCCAAGAGCTTTGCGAAATTCGCGCAGCTTGTTAAGGAGGAGTGTGGACTCCGCATTCTTCAAAGTAGAGCTAATAATAACTGGAAAGTAATTATTAGGACCGAGACATGCGGACCTTAGACTTTCGGGCAGAGTTTGAGGTCCACCTTTGGTGCTCTAGACTCATCCCACTCATTTGAAGTTGCAATTTTCGTCGGTGTTTGGGACAGCACTTCTTTGGACACCATATTGCACATTTGGTTGCTGGAATCGAGCATTCTTGAGAACTCAAGTGTTACATCATCCAAATGGTAGTTTGTGGCACTCCTTAAGGCATCTTCAAGCTCATCTTCAAGCTACATTGCCCATAGAGTTTCCTCCGCCAAATCAGAGAGAGACTCCACATAGAATGTTTGGCCATTAACCTTTGAACGCTTAATGATTTTTTCTATGTAGAAACGCATCTTGAATTCTCCAATGTTGAGGTCAATGACACTATTCTTGCAGTCAATTAAGGCTCCAGTAGTGGCTAAGAATGGCCGTCCAAGAATAAGGGGATCCTTTGGCTCTTGATCATATTTGAGGACTATAAAATATGTGGGAATGTAGAACTTTCCCACTCGGACTGGTACATCTTCAAGGATTCCCTCTGGATAACGGATTGAGCGATCAGCAAGAACTAATGAAACCCTTGTCTCCTAGAAGTTCATCATCCCCATACATTTAGCAACTGAAAGGGGCATCAAGTTTGCACCAGAGCCAAGATCGCAAAGAGAGTTTTCAAAACGATAATCCAGAATTGATAAATCAAGTACAAAACTCCATGGATCCTCAAGCTTGGTTCGCATTTGATTGGTGAGAATCGATGTGGCTTCCCTAGCTACTGCATAGACACCTTGTTTGAGGCTACAATTGCTGGAGATGAGTCGTTTGATGAACCGCTTGAAAGGCGGTGAAGTCTCGATGGAGTCAAGCATAGGAATCTCAAGTTTCACTCTTGAGAGAATGAGGCGACACATCTCATCTTCTCTCTCTCCTGGACTTCTTAGGAGCAATGGATAAGGCACCTTAGGCTGGTTTGCAGGTGTAAGAGGTGTAGAAGACCGAACGAGGTGGTTTGATGAAGAAACATCCATTTTTGCTGTTTCACGGACTGGTGTCGATCGACACCCTCAGTGGTGTCGATCGACACTCGCATGCCTCGAGACTTGGTTGGAGTTGATGCCCGACTGTTTTGTCGAGAGGTGCTCGACACAGGTCCGTCTTCAGCGTTGATCTCCAGGAGGGTGTTGATTTGACTAGTTTGTGTCTAGCTTTCAAAGACCTTGTACGCTAACCAC
>OVAP01001714.1:0-22510 GCA_900406295.1 Aurinia saxatilis | reverse complement strand
ACTTAATATAAAAACAAAATCAAAGAGATACATGGGTTTAAAAACACTTCTAAGTAGTATCTAGGATGACAATGAAGAGAAGATGCAAGTCCCANTGAATAACACTTAATATAAAAACAAAATCAAAGAGATACATGGGTTTAAAAACACTTCTAAGTAGTATCTAGGATGACAATGAAGAGAAGATGCAAGTCCCATCAATGAATCCTCAAAAACAATGAAGCAAATGATAAAAAACAATGAAACAAAAGAGTTTTTCTCTAGAAAATGAAAGAAGAACGTGTTTTTAGGGTTTCTGGGGCTCAGACCCTTATATAGGGGAGCAAAAACGTGTGCAAATCTTGCCAAATATGGTAAAGATTGATCTGATTTGAGTTTCCATAAGTGACTATCGCGGGACGGATCGATCGGTCCTTGGCTTGCTGATCGATCCATGCCTGACTCGTTGGTGTGGTGTGATCATGGATCGATCGATCCATGATCCATGTACTAATCGATCGATTTTTGCCCTCAGGGTCGATTCATGCATGATCCGTAGGTGTGGTGATGTCATGGATCGATCGATCCACGTGAGGATCCATCGATCCGAGCTTCTTTCTTCATGAATTCTTCACCTTTCGTCGCATAACTCCATCTTGAAGCTCAAATCTATACTCCACGTGCTTTGCTCCTGATAAGACTCTAAAATGACACTAAAAGACTCGAGAAACAGTTTAAAACCGGGGTTAGAACGAGTTAAAAACGCAATATATCATTGGGCAATAGTAAATGCCAAGTTTCGTTGACCAGACTAAATTGAGCATGTCGTAAAGTCAACTAACAGACCTCGTTTATGCCTTGGGAAAAATGCCAAATAAATCACCAGCTTTGAAATTTACGCAAAAAGGCATGAACTTTGTCATATGAAAAAAAAGAAAGAATTATTGTTGATTAGTTTTGTTGGGCATCAGATTTCGTTGACTGGACCAAATTGGACACGTTTTTAAGTCCACTAACAAAGAAATAAACATACATAATCTCTTTTTAACAACACACCTCTGAATATTAGCCAACATCGTGTAGAGCTTTGTAGACAATGCTTCTTCTGATGTCTTGCATTTTACCATGTGTTTTATCATTATATATGTAATTCAAGAATCGGAAAGATCAAAGTTTTGATCAGAGAAACTTGAGTTTTAGAAATGAAAAAAATAATCAATTTTTCTGTCATGGTTTCAACAGCCTTAACGACCATTGCATTCCCAGTACAGAAAAATTCTTCTGCTTGTAACAGATCATCCACATAAACATCATGTTCTTCCACATGTGTCACATACGTGATTCACAATGTACTAATCGATGTTGACTTCGAAAAAGGGTATCAACTTTATAGAGCTTGATCTTTGTAGCCGATATCATGAGCTAACTCGTTTATGTTTTTCCTTGTGATTTTTGTACCAACCAAATTTACTATTTTCCTAAGAGATTACAAAACATGGCTATAGTTGAGAATCCTAGCACAAAGATTAAGAGATATGTCACCATAAGGAACCATCTCCTATTCATAAAAGCTCTCTTCTTGTTTACATTTAGCAACATACATATAATCAGTCACTTAATTATGAATTTGAAGGATTAACGTCTGTGAATTTATATGTTAGTGAAGTTAACGATGTGTTCAATTTGGCCCAGACAACGAAATTTGATGCCCGTCAACAATAGTTCTTCTTCTTTTTTTTTGGCATATGACAAAGTTCATGCTTTTTTTGCCTAAATTTGAAAGTTGGTTATTTATTTGGTATTTTTCCCAAGGCATAAACGAGGTATGTTAACTTTTCAGTTAGTTGACTTAACGGCATGCTCAATTTGACCTGGTCAACGAAACTTGGTGTTCAATATTGTCCGATCAAGAAAATTCATGCTTTTTTGGCCGGCAAGAAAGTTCGTGCTTTTTTTTGCCTGATTTTGAAAGTTCGTGATTTTGAAAACTTTTTTCTCAATTAAATCATATATTACCATGTCAATTTAAAATGATGTGGATTAATAATTTAAAATATATATATAAAATGTACTATTGTAAATATATGATTTTTTAATTGATAGAGCGTATAATTATCATATGTGTATTTAGATTCTAAATTGCAACGTCCACAAATAATTCCGGCAAGCGCACATGCTTTCGTAGTAGTATTGAAGGGTCAAATCAACAGAGAACAAAGTGCACGTAAAGCAAACTCGATCCACTCAAGCTAAGCAACAAAGATAATTTTATAAGTTTTTTAGTTCAATCGGATGATTGATGTTGGTAATCAGTCGATGACAGACTTCTGTAATCTGAAAAACAAATTAAAACGTTTAAGTAAACAATATTGAAAGAATCAGGAAGTCAAAGGAAATTTGCAGGGATCACAATTTGAATTATTCAGGGTATTTATTTATACAGTCTCTTAGACATACTATGCAGAACTTGAGCTCGCTGTCATCAACTATTTATAGCCGTTTTAGATCGTCAATCCATGTGCTACTTTGCCCCTTCAATAACTAAAATTAAAGTATAAGGTACTAGGAAACAATGACGTTCCTCCCAAAGTGAACATGAGAGTTTTCAAAATAAATGTTCAGGTTAATTACTCCAGTGATATGCTAGCCACATTTAATCTTATGCTATTCAATGAAGGCTTTTGACAAGAAAGTAAACTATCTAATCATGCCATAAATTCTATTTGCAAATGTAAGTACAAACTGTGATTCCCTTTGAATAACTTCTATATTTACCAAGGTTTCTACTCAGACAATAAGGCAATAACCATAACGAAAGTAATAGAAAGTGCAAACATATAAAAGTAGAAAAGGGTTTAACTCGGTTCATGGACCATTCCTTTCAGCACAAGATTTAGTAAGGAAGAAAATGGTGATGTAGAGTTTCTCAATGTTACAACTCACAAGAGGCTTTCAATCTCCAAGTGCTCTTGTGTTCGACATTGCCAACATCTGCATTGCGGGTCTTGGTGATGACACGACAACATCCCATTGTTCCGTTTGCTCAAGTTTTGGAAGGAACAACAAAATCTATACGCTGTTTAGATTCATGAATCACGATTCCTCCTTTTATAAGGAAGTTGTGAGGTTCTTTGACACTGGTTATGAGAAAGGTCTTAAGAAAGGTAGTGGGTTGTAACGGCAAGCTTAAGGAGGAAATAACATTAAGCAATATATCCGATGTTCAGTCAAGGATTATTGAGATAGAAAGTCGCAAGAAAATGATGAAAGAGATCCTTCCATTATCACATTTTTTTCATACAAAATTGAAACCAAAGTTAAGATATTTGTTCATCCCACTTTCACATGAATATAAGAAACTATTTAACTATTGTTATTATTCACCCCATCGTAAATTTTCTTGTACGAGTCAAATTCCATAATTCCGAAACTATATTTATCCTCTCACTTCTCCCATACCTCTAGTCTTCATCCTGCATTGTTATTTATCACCATAGAAACCACATTTATCATTCACCAATGTCACTATATGACACACACACATTCAACTACAAAAATATATAGAGAGAGAGAAATTTACTGCGAGTGTGGACTTCCGCAACGGGTTTTACACCCGTCGATGCACTCATTATAATGCTTTAAAGGCCATAGGCATTTCCATGCACATGTGAATTCACATTTAAAACTTGCTTCTCCCTCAGTGGCAGCCATCAACACCAACAAAACCAACATCAGTATGACCACACTAAATTTGCTCTCCATCTCGCTTAATTTTCTCTCTCTCACACAGTTTACAACCGCATTCTCCAAAACATTTAAAAGATCAAGTGTCCTATATGTACATGAAACATGATGGTAATGTGTTCAAGAGCACCAAATCTATTTTTACACACTTCTTGTGTGACACACAGAGAGATAGATTGACGTGCATGGCCTTCTTATAATATTTTTTCATCACTTTTTTTTTTTTTTCATCACATGAATATATAAAATTCTTGTCTTTATTATTATTATAGTTTCATCCTCTGTAGTAAATTTTCTTTTACATGTAAAAAGAAAAGAAAAGGATCATGACAAATTCTGAAACTATCCCTAACTCTCACTTCTTCCATTCCACTAGTCTTCATCCTGCATTTGTATTGTTTACTATCATAGAAATCATGTCGATTTCCCTATGACATACCAACAGAAGATTACATACATTGATATATATATATAGAGAGAGAACTTTACGGAGAGTCCGAAAAGCTGACTGACGAATCAGATCTTCATTCACTGGTTCTGCTGCGTAAGACTTTCACACATACTTTGTTGCTCTTTCGACTCTGTAATGTTATCACTTGCTTTTCCAGTGTGGCGGTTACATACAAACTTGAGTGAAAGCTTTCATAAACATATTTTCTTTATTATCAAACTTACACAACCTTTATATATATGTACACAAAGACAGACATGCTATGTAGATTTGAACAACCGGTTTACATCATACCAGTTATTTACAGAGTCTTTTTTTTTTTTTNTTATACCAGTTTTTTAAAGGGTTTTTTTTTTTTTTTTTTTTTTGTGGAGCAACGTGGATTCTGTTGTTCCTTTCCTGCCACAATATGTAGGTCCTGGCATGGACCACGATTTTTTGCATAAGGATGAGGAGCACTTAAACCATAGTAGCATCTGGTTCCAAGTATTGGCAGCCATCACCAACAAAACCAACATCATCATCACCTCACTCATTTTGCTCTCTCTCTCACATTTAGCAGTTGCTTCTCCTCCAATGGCAACCATCACACGAAGACCAGCATCACCAACCATTTCTCTTCGTGATCTATTTATTTGGTTTGAAAATATATTTTCTTGATAACTGCTTGAATATATTTTAAGTGATATATATTACAAACGAGGCTACGTCTATATATAAAAATGAAATGACCAACTCGTTGTTTCTGTTGAAGCAAGATAAGTTTGACAGCCAATTATTCAAACTAGAGATAAGAAAAGATGAATCCAAGGACAAGAAGAAGAAAAAGCATACTGAAATCATCAAATCTGAAAGCGATTGTTGCCTAAATCAATAATCTCTGTTTGTTTCCAGCACTGAAGTAATGTAAGAAAGTACTGAAGTTGTATCCGTCATCTCAGTTTGAGGAGGACGAGGAACTGGTTCCATCCACAGTGGGGACACGAACCAGATTGAAACATCAAACTCCTCTAATAATACATCATCCCAAAACTCAGACATAAACTCGTCACAAAGAGACTGGTCAATGAAACAATCTTGATGATTATCATCATTATATCCATTCCTGAGGATCGTGTCCGCAAATTACAAGATACCACATGACGATCCTGTAGACTCCACAAATACACAATATCGCTATCAAATGGATGCATTGTCATGGGTGCGTAGTTACCATTAAGAGGGGGGCTGTTTTCCCACAAAACATGCCAGGAATCATCATTATTCAACCTCCAAACCTTGAAAACAGTTTCTTCCTTATCAGCAAATGTTCTGATATACATGACGAATCCTCCGGATGTAGTCAATTCTCTTTTGTAGCCATTATTGTTACTTGAATGATCAGGGTAATGTACCACCCGAAACTGATCGGATTCAGAATAGAAATAATGAAGTACGAGTCGTCCAGGTTCAGAAAGATAAGTTAAGTAAATTGTACCATTGAGAGTGATATAACCGTCGTTGGTGACCGTATGAAGACAGTGAATGACCTTGGAAGTCCAAATCCCTGTCTCAGATGAGTACACAAACAAACTCCAAGTTTCCGACAGATAATCATCGGACGTTTGCTAATCACTTTGAAGCTCGAAACGACGCCGTCCTCGTCCACACGAGTCACCGAAACATAGGCAGGACGATCATTTGGTTTATATAGAGCGGGGTAAAAAACCCTACATTTTAAATGAGGTCAAATGGCTAAATAAATATAGTGTATTTCATTTTTCTTGTTGTTTGAACGAGTTAAAACTCATTTATCGAAGCACATTCAACAGTTACAAAATTGATAATGCCTTTCTCTTGTTTGAGGGATAAACTTGTTCTTCTTGCTTGCTTCAATTGGTAACGACTTTAGTGGTTCTGTAGACTGGATGTTCATATTTAATGTGGTAATCGAATCGGTAAATTACTGCATTCTTCTTGCTTGCTCATAAACTGATAACGGAGCCAATGAGTTATTCATTGGTTCTGCTGCGTAAGACTTTTCACACAAACTTTGTTGCTCTTACGAGTTACGACTCTCTTCCTATAACAGAGATCTTGGCACTCGCATCTCTTCTCTAATTTAATGAAATACCTTACATGCTTATAAATGTTCTCACTTGCTTTTCCACTTTCCAGTGTGGCGGTTACATGCAAATTAATAGACCAAACTTGAGTGAAAGCTTTCATAAACACATTTTCTTTATTACCCATCAAAACATATTATCAAACTTACACGACCTTTATATATGTACACAACGACATACGTGCGATGTAGAGTCTTTTTCTGTTTCTCAAGATCCTCCCAACTGTTCATCACGGCTGGTGAGGGGCACATACCTGACCGAAGTTTCCGTATGTACCTTAATGGAACCATCCTCGGCTTTGTCAATTACCCGAAGCTCTTGAAAATAGGTTCCTACCGGAATGACCATTCGCCCGCCGGGTTTTAGCTGGTCCAAAAGAGCCTGAGGGACTTCTGATGCTGCTGCTCCTACGTGTATCGCGTCATATGGTGCAAACTCCTCCCAGCCTTTTCTTCCATCTGCCATTACATGAATTAGTAAGATAAACAAAGATATTCTTTCTTAAGCAATGTCGATAAGCGAGTGAGTACCAACCGCCAAGGTGTAAGGAGAGAGATCCGTTCTCAAGCAAGGAAGCCGCGACACTCTTCTCGATATTCTTGATAGACATATCAACCAGTTCGGGTATATGTTCCACTCCAACAGCACGCCCTTCAGCTCCAACCATCAGAGCAAAACAACCAGTCAAGTATCCAGTTCCTACAAAGACACGATCTGATTAATACGATATCCCGAGTAAACAAAAAACTAGCTCGCAACAACGTCCGCACCTGAGCCAACATCCAACGCACGCAACCCAGGTTGGAGCTTATCTTCAAGAAGTTGCAAGCAAGTGGCATGCATATGAGGAGCAGAAATGGTGGCATTGAAACCAATGGGCAAGGGAGTATCAAGATAAGGCGAGGATCCGGATCCGGATCCAATTGGTACAAACAAAGCTCTGTCCAATGCCTCCATAACTTGAGCTACTCTCTTAGATGATATCACACCAAAACGCTTCAAATTCTCCACCATAGCTTTGTTCCCAGTTCCAGTCTGAAATTGCTAACATCACATCCATAAATAATCTAAACAGTCTTACAGAGCAAAATTCTTATAAAATCAAGAAGCAACAGTGAACATTACTGAATCAAATTCCAGAGTCTCAAGACAAGTCGAATCATCACAAGAAAAAGCAGAGGAGAACACAAACAAACACAAGATTACTGCAGTTGCCAAGTACCCCTGTGGGAGAAATTTCTAAACTTAAAAGGTTTGGGAAAGAATAGTGAAGCAGAGATTGAGAAAAAAGCATACCTGCTCCATAAGGAAGAAGCGAGAGAGAGTGAGATTGAGAACCCGAGATGATGATTCACAGAGGTTGAGTCTAAGTGGCGCACGATAGCTGGGACCATATGATGTTAGTGTCGGTCTCAATAAAACCTGAGCTCCCATTGTTTCCAGTTTCTTCTCGCTTCCTCTTCTTGTTTCATTCTCTAGAAACCAGACCTTGGTTTCATTGTTTGCCACGTATCATTTGACTAGATTTCAGTAACCAAATAGTTAATGGGCTTTATTTGGCCCAGTAGTGCTTAGTGCATTTGCTTCGCTGCATCTGTTGTTTCTCTCAACATTGGGAATCTCTGCATACCACAACACAGATCAAACTACTACTAGGACCTATTAAACCAGGGGCACAAAAGGACTAGCTTTGAACTCTTAAACAAATGCTTTCAAAAAGTAAATCACATTAACATTCATACACCAAAACATCAAAGATAGCCTTCTAGCAAAACGCTTCCACCTAATTGTCTAGACTGCAAATCTTTCACAGCTTTTGATTCTAGCCAGTTAATCGACGCAAGCTGTTTTTCGTCTTTCGTGCTCCATTCCGGCAAAACCTCAACCACTACCTTCTGCAAAAGATTCTGCTCAATACCATCTCTAAGAAGCACTTCAATGTCTTTGATGTTCCCCCTCAAATCCAACAAGACACTGCATAGTCCATGGCGATAACAGTATTCCAAAATGGAGTCCAAGTTTATATTTTCCAATACCACGGTTTCAACCCTGCCGTTGCTGATTCCGGATTCTGCAACCATTTCCTTTTCGGTCACCAGGACAACTCTTGGACCTGATTCTTCCACGGTGTTGGAAGAAGCAAGGATAGAAGACTGTTCTGAATTACTAGCTACTATGATTTGAATAGGTTGGATCGATACATTACTAGCTTCTTGTGAGGAAATGCTTGAGAGTTTATCAGATAACGAGGAAGAAAGTATAACCGCATCATATTCTTGTAATAGCTTTGAGTAGTACCCACCGGTATTCAAAGCACTTTCCCCAATCTTGTCCATAAAACAACCATTGACAGACATAGAATACCTGCAAAGATTATAGAAACTTAAAAACCAATCTATGACATTCGGATTAATCTCCACTCAAGAGAAGCAATGAACTTTACCTGAGTGCAAGAAGAGGCTTTCCTGTTAACATTCGATGAATGAACCCCTCATTCATCTTCTTGCACAAATCCTCTTCAACACCCACAGTAACATCAATTCCAGCATCCATCAAACGACTAATACCCGAAGAAGAAACAATGGGATTCGGATCAACCATCCCAACCACAACTCTTTTCACCTTAGCCTTAATCAATGCCTCTGAACACGGTGGCATTCTACCAAAATGATTACACGGTTCCAAGCTAACATAAGCAGTAGCATTCTCAGCTAAGTCCCCTGCATCTCTAAGAGCAAACACCTAAACAATACCAAAGAACAACATAAACAATATGAAAGTTTTGTCATTTACAGAAACCCAACAAGAAAAGTTGCAATTTTTGTTACCTCAGCATGAGGCTGACCAGCTTTAGGATGAAACCCTTCACCAACAATCTCTCCATCTTTGACAATGACACAACCCACCATTGGATTAGGACTTGTACACCCCATTGCTTTCTTCGCCAACTCCACACATCTCCTCATGTAATACGCATCATCGACTTCAACACCTTCTTCTTCACTTCTCATGGCAGCCAAAACAGGAACAGTTCGAGATTTATGTAACCTTTTGAAAGATACATTCAAGATTGGGTTTTGAAATGAAGCGAGATTGAAAATGCGGTGAAGATTAAAGGGTTGCGATACAGATTGATATGAGACTCGAGGTGTAATCGAAGGAAGATGACAAGTGAGATGCATATCTTGTTCACTAAACTCACTCCGATCCCAAATTGAAACCCGAAGAAGACGATGATGGAGAAATTGGAATTTTAATTCAAAGAACCGGTTTAGTCTAACCGGAAATTTCATAATAACCGGTTTAATCTGCTAAATTGATATGGTTTCAGTCCATAATTGAACAGTGAAAAGTGAAAAGTGAAAACTTGAGGGAAAAAATGAAAATTTCATTCACTCATGAGACATGAGCAGATTTCAAGTTTTTTACAGAGAAATTTTTTAACCAAAAAAAAACTAACAGAAGACATACAACACACTACCTTGAATCAAGAACATGCTTTTCGAGAAACAAAAGCATGAAACTAGACCAAACTTCATTGGAACCTACAAAAGTACAGAACACAACAAACATTGTCCTAGATTGAAGAAAGATCTTCATAAATGGTCTTGATACCAGGTCTTTCAGAGACTGATCTTATACACCTCAAAGCAATCCCGAGAACTTCTTTTATGCCTTTCTCTGTAGCCGGTGCACCTCCCATTTCTTGTGTCAACACCGAGTCGAAACATTCGGAGCCACGACCTTCTGCGACGCGTAATCTGACCCAGTCGGTTAGATCAACACCTTCTTGTTCACCTGTGATCACATCTCCTGCACATCTTCCTGTTAGGATCTCGAGGAGAATCACGCCGAATGCATAGACATCTGATTTGAAAGAAGGTAACGGTTTTCTTGAAGCTGCTAGCTCTGGAGCTCGGTAACCGAGGATGCCTGCGTCTAGAATCTGTTCAACTGTGCCTGCTTGTGTCATGAGACGGTGGAGGCAGTAATCTGCTACACGTGCATTTAGCTCTGGTCCATCTAAAAGGATGTTTGTTGCCTTGAGGTTACCATGTGGAACAGCTCTGTCAAAATGGAGATAGTTTAGACCACGTGCTACATCAACTGCGATTTTCAACCGTTGGCTCCAGGTTAAGGGAGGGCCTTTCCTGCCTGGTCGATCTGAGATAATACAAGAACTGTAAGCTTGAGGACAATAGCGAAAATATATATGATACTTAGAGAGGCTAATTGAAAGGAGTGTTACCGTAAAGGAAGCTGGCAAGGCTTCCAGGCGATATGTAATCTGAAAGAATAAGCTTTTCATGTTGCGTTGGACCCCAATAGTATCCTCTGAGAGTCACAACATTAGGATGTCTAATGTTAGCAAATTTCTTCACTTCTTTAGCAAACTCCTTTCTCTGCTTTGCCACGCCTTCTCTTAGCCATTTCACAGTTAGAAACACTCCATTATCAAGCGTTGCCCTGTAAGAAGTCCCGTGGCTACTTCTTCCTAGAACTTCAGCTGGTGCTCTTGATAATTCCTCTGGAGTCAATTTGATGGAATCATCCAGAAATTGCAGCTCTCCCACTAGTCTATCCGGGGACCTAACGTCAAGTCGTGCTAGTTGCTGATCAGCTGGGAATGAATCTCCTGAGCCAGGTGACCAAGATAAATTGCTTGTCTTGGAAGGAGAGAAGCCGGTTGCAACAGCTAGTTTTTCATCTGGACTGAGTACTTCAGATGACGAGCCTTTTCTTGAAGCAACAAGATCCTCAGCAGTGACAACCATACCACCTCCACTACCTGAAGGGATTGTTTGAGCCCGCTTACTGATTTCTTTACCTGAAATACTACGCTCTTCCCGTCTTTTTGATTTGCAGATGCAGAATAAAAGGATAGCCACAAGTATGAGAATAAGGAGAGCAACTACGCAGGAAACTATTATGACAACCTTAACAAGCAAGCTCATGGATTTCCTGTTAGAAACGTCTGATGCACTTGAACCAGGGGATCCAGCAGGCAAGATGAGCTTGCTGTTTCCAGGATAAAAGGAAGGCGGAGGGAAGTTCTTCAGATTCTCTGGCACAGTCCCTGACAGATCATTGTATGACACATTAAAGGCCATAAGGCTGCGAGATAAGTTGCTCGGGAGTGGTCCACTGAAGTGATTCTGGGATACGTCTAGGGAGCTTAGAGAGACCATGTCATTCATTGAGTTGGGCAGAGATCCAGACAAATTATTTGCTGCTAGATTCAGCATTTGAAGATTAGCCAAAGATCCAAATACGTCAGGAAGATCCCCGTCAAACCGGTTGTGAGAAAGATCAAGAATACGCATTTTGGAAGCAGAAGAAGGCAGGGGTCCGATGTTACCCGTCATGCCATTGTTTTGAAGGTGGATTTCCTCCAAAGTGGGCATGGATAGTAATTGACTTGGGAGTGGACCTTCTAAGCTGTTAGAACTAATATCAAGAACCCCGAGCTTTGGATAATGGGTAGGAATCCGTTCTGGAAGTGAGCCTGTGAGCTTATTGTAAGAGAGATTAAGATGATTTGCTCGCAGAAGCTGGGGAGTTACATCCGGGAATGACCCAGTGAAACGGTTCTGACTGAGATCAAGATACTCGACATTCTCCCATTTCGACCATCTTGTCAGATTCCCTTCAAACTGATTATTTGAAAGATCAAGAAAAACACAGCTCCCAGTCAAGAGTGGCAGCTCCCCGGACAGTGAGTTTGAAGAAAGATCAAGAGTTTGAAGACTTGTTGACATGATAGAACTCATTGGCCCTACAAAACAAAGAAATCCCATAGAAAGATTCAATTTTTAGTTTCCTTCGTGCCACCATTAACATACAAGTATAACAATTCCCAATCTCTAGAAGTAAAAGCAAAGAGCATACCTGAGAGATTGTTGCCACTTAAATCCAGCGTTGTTAAAAGCAAGGAGTCGCCTTTCAACAGATTATTGGGAAGAGAACCTGAAAATCTATTGTTGCTAAGCTTGAGTACTTGAAGATCATAGACATAATTGAATCCTGGTAACTCTCCAGAGAACTGGTTGTAGCTAAGATCCAACACTTTTATGTTCTGAAACAACTGAAGCCCACTGGTCAATGAACCTTCAAGCTGATTGTGGCTGAGATTCAAGTGCTTGATGCTCTCCGAAACACCTGGTAACAGTTTCCCAGACGTCGCCACCAATCTGTTCCCACTGAAATCAATGTAGCTTGCATTTGTCAAAAGAAAAAACTCCCCGTCGAGAGTACCATCAATCGAGTTACCATGCAAATCAAGCACTTCAAGACTTGAAATCAACTCGAAGCCCCTTGGAACCTTCCCCGTGAATCCATTGGAAGACAGATTCAAGTACAGCAGATTGTTGAGCCCTGTCAAGGACTTTGGCAATGGTCCAGACAAGGAGTTGCGACTCATATCCAACGACTGAAGCGAACTCAACCCACCTACAGACTCCGGAATCTTACCAGAAATGTTGTTACCAGCAAAAGAAAGATTCCTCAAGCTTACTGATCTCCCAATCTCTTTTGGCAACGACGAAGAGAACAGATTATCAGATAAATCCAAGAACTGGAGACTCTTGAAACTGCCTAAATTATCCGGCAACACACCAGAGATAGAATTGTTGGACATAGATAGCTTGACAAGCTTAGTCAAGTTGGAGAACAAACTGAAATCAGCATCTGCAGTCAAACCCAAATTGTCCAAAACAACACCAGCCACATTACCACCATTGCAGACAATACCATTCCACGAAGAAGGACAACCATTAAAGTCGATGGACTCATCGTTCCACGAGTTGAGAACAAACCCAGTAGGATCATGTTTAATCCCTTTCTTGAATTCAAGCAATGCCATAATGTCCTGTGATGGAAGCTGCCCCATTGCAGACAGGAAAAACATGGAGAGTAACACAATCCTAGATAGATTCATCCTTTTCAATTTCAAAGTATTTCCCCCAAAGCTACAGTCTTTTGCAGTTTCCCCAGCTCAGTTAATACATGGAACAAATCTGACAGAAAACGTAATGAAACAAGACAAAACCCAATCAATGTTACTATAAAGCTCCAAACTTTCTAAAAAATTACCAATACCCAAAAAAGCTAAGAAATGTGAAGAAATCTCACCTTGGTAACTCCAATCAAAACAAAATGCAGAATGGTAGTGAAAAGGAACAATCTTGAACCAAATCAAATCAAAGCAGCTGAAATGGAAGAAAAACAATAAATGAACAATGGGGCTATTCAATATTTGGGACCCATTTTTTGAGATCTAACCTAACCATAAGGCAAGAGATTAAAAAGAAAGGATTTTTTATCTTCAAAATTAATAATACCTTCACTGAAACAACAATGCCGACACAGTTGAAGAAGAAGGAAGACAAAGCTAAATCATTTTGTTCTTTTGCTCACTCATGCACTGGGTTTAGCTCATTTCTGTAGACTGAGTTAGTGACAAATCTTTCAGTGGGTCATTTTTATAAAAAGAACCCTTGAATGTCACTGTAACTGTTTATTTAAGAACCAAACAAGAACAAAGCAAAATTGGAAAAATGCAAGTTTTCAGGTACGACAGTGACGAACGACAAGGACTCCGTAAAGAGGGTTAGTGAGAGAGAGTAGTCTTGAAGCGTGTGAGTAGAAAAAAACACAAAAATGGAAAATACAAATATTTTTTAAAACAATTCATGGGTTCACGAGATAAAAGTTTTATTATACTACTTTTTTCCATAGTCTTTATCAGTGAGTATAAAGGAAAAAGGACAAAACAGTAGCGGGAAATAAATTTGGGGATTTTTATGTAAAAAGAAATTAGGGATTTACCCGCCTCAGAAAAATGGAATCTACAAAAGTTGCTTATGTCTCTACTCTCCCCAGTGAGTGTAGTGTAGTGTAACATAACATGGTGGACGCGAAAGGGTTTATTCATTCTGGTTTTTAAGATTTTTGTAAGGCTAAAATCGTCATTTCAAGTTTATACAGTTTGAGAGAGAAACCACATTGGAAAAATAAGCGAGAATTACGCACGCACTTAAATTTGATTTCAATATTGCTAAAAAAGAGGAAGATTATAACCAAAAATAAATTAATACTACATTTATATAAATAGTGAAAATAGGGGGAAAATGTGTAATAAATGAATCATGATTATTTTTTTCAACAAACCTGAATAAAGAGTAATAAATATTCGGAGAAAGAAATAAAGAAGAAAAGGAATGATTAATAATTGAATACGAGTATTTTACTATTTTCAAAGTGGTAGTGCATTTATTAGTAGGAAAATGTTAGAAGAGATATAAATACCACGTCGGAATGTGGGTTCCACTTGCTGACCTCGTTGACTCATCAGATCAACAAAATCAAGATAAGACCGGAAGAGACAAAGATAAGGGAATGATTTGGGTTTCATTGATTAATTTTGAAACTAAAGAGTCGAGTTTCAGAAGAAAACAGGAATTGAGGAGTCATAATTTTTAAAAAGAAACCTGAGTCCTTTTTATGATGAGACTGAAGAGAGCTCTGTCTTATAGTGGCAATTACCTAACAACTAACGAAGCAAAAACCAAACTCATTAATGGCGATGCGCAGAGCTCAGACACTAATTCACCTTTCCAAATTCAAACCTTTATTGTCTCGGTCCAGTTTGAACCTCCACCGATTCTATTCATCATCACAACATTCAAATCAATTCCAGGTTTTCTTTTTTGGGTTTTTGAAATTTTTGTGGTACTTTTCAAAACTTATTGATAATCGGAAAAGCTGATTTGGGGCCATTAGAATTTTCTTAAAAGATGCCATGATCATGATCTGAAGATAGTTGGAAGAAAAAAAAATCTGAACTTTGCTTATGTATTAACGGCAAGATTTGTCTGAAACAGCTATGTCTACTAGGATGACAGATCGTCGATCTCTGTTTTTGCTATTAAAAAATTATGTGAAATGAAAATTTTCTCATTTGGGTGGTTTCTTGGACAGAATGTAGGGTTCATAGGGCTTGGAAATATGGGGTCTAGAATGGTGAATAATCTACTTAAAGCCGGATATAATGTTACCGTTCATGACATGTAAATTATCTTCTTTTACTGTGTTTTGCTCTCCGTATCTATGTTGATTCATTTGATTTCGACTTTTGCTGATATGCTTGTGTTTTTTTGTTTCATAGAAACCGTGATGTTATGAAAATGTTCACTGAAATGGGAGCCTCAGCTAGAGAGACTCCGTACGAAGTTGGACAAGATAGTGAAGTTGTCATTACGATGTTGCCTTCATCGTCTCATGTAAGTTGTTACTTCTGCTGTCTTATAGAAAGGTCTGCCTCTAGGAGAGAGTTTTATGTGATAATTTTCAAAGATCTATCAGATGCGTTATAAGTAGTCTATGAGATAGCATTGTTGCGTGACAGATGGTTGAAACTTTGAAAGATTGTTAATGTTCAAAAGTGTGTTATCTTGATTGGATGGTTTTATGAAGGAAAAAATGTAATTTATGTAGGTCTTGGATGTGTACACAGGGACAAATGGGTTGCTTCGTGGAGAAAACGCTATAAGACCTGCTTTGTTAATTGATTCATCTACTATTGATCCACAAACCACCCGAAAAATCTCTCTTGCTGTTTCTAATTGTAATTTGAAAGAAAAGAGAGGTAATTCATAGATAGGATTAGCGCGAAAGTTTGTTTTGTTCATGAATGGTGTTTTAGCCGTCTCAAAAGAGTTTTTCTCAAGTCAGCTCTCTCCATGATTCTCTAACCTTTTTTAAAAAACGTTTTGTAATCTGGTTCTGTATTCAGTTTAAAGTGTCTTTGAAAGATCTTAGTGGATGTAGGTGTTAAACACAGGAATCATTTTGTTCTCTTTGTGGACAAGAGATTGTTTCATTTGAAATACCTTTAACAATCTTTAATGCAGATAATTGGGAAAAGCCAGTCATGTTGGATGCTCCTGTCTCTGGCGGTGTTCTCGCTGCAGAAGCTGGTACTCTTACTTTCATGGTATGATCTCAACCCTATTATCATCTCCATTAGTTGAATCACATGCTTTTTAGATGCTCATAACAGTATGTAAACATATCAGAGCACAATGGCAATTGTATGTTTTGCAGGTTGGAGGTCCCAAAGATGCTTACTCAGCTGCTAGACCAATACTTCAGTCAATGGGAAGAACTTCCATCTACTGCGGAGGTTCAGGAAATGGATCTGTAAGTTCGTTCTGCTACACCTTGTTTCCGTAATTTTGTTTGCTGCAGTATCTCTTAATCTCAGTCTTTTGTATATTTGTTTATACAAACTAGACTGAGAAATCATTCTGCATTCATTACATGACATGTTTCTTTTCAAACTTAGGCTGCCAAGATTTGTAACAATTTGGCAATGGCTGTGAGTATGCTCGGTACTTCAGAAGCATTAGCTCTCGGTCAGACTCTCGGGATATCTGCCAGCACTTTAACAGAAGTATTAAACACATCTAGTGGCCGATGTTGGAGTAGGTACATAAATGTAATGACCTCTTCAAATTTTTAGTTGCCTTCTAAGTACAAAGAGACTGAATTACTTAACTTCATTATATACTTAAAACCACAGCGACTCATACAATCCAGTTCCAGGAGTAATGAAAGGTGTGCCCTCTTCAAGGAATTACAATGGCGGTTTCGCCTCTAAACTTATGGTGAGTTTCTTAACAAGTATCTATATTGGTGATCCTAAAATCTCCCTAAAGTCACACAACTCTTCATGTATATTGTTATATTCAAAATGCAGGCCAAAGACCTAAACCTAGCAGCAGCATCAGCTAAAGAAGTTGGACACAAAGGTCCACTGATATCCAAAGCACAAGAAATGTAAGTACTTCAATAGTCTTTTCATCTATTAAGTTTTATCCTAAAAAGAAGTCCATTAAACAACTTAAAACTTGTGTTTAAAAGATCTTTTGTGAATTGCACACATATTGTCAAGCTGGAATTTGTTTGTTTTGGCAGTTACAAGAAGATGTGCGAGGACGGGCATGAGACAAAGGACTTCTCTTGTGTTTTCAGACACTTCTACAATGGCAAAGATGAAGTGTAAGGCCTTCTTTACAACGACCCTGCTAAATAATACGCATCTGAATTCAGAATAACCGGACTCTTCTAGCATATAAACTGTTTGATTTTCTTAGCAAAGAATAAATCTGTAAAGGGGGTTGTGATTTGAAATGTAATTAGCTTGTGAACATCTCTGGTTTGAACATTACTTTTGGAATCACTTTTTTAGTTTTTTTTTTCATGACTATTCCATAAAAGACATGACCCACACAAGATTAGAAAAACACAATGAAAAATCATGGAAACTCTCAAAACAGACATGGAACAGCTTCTTCAGAGAATTGTACAACATGAGTTAGTTCTCTTAGCTTGCTTGTAAAACATCTTCGAAGCCATGCTCAATTCGGAACTCTTCTCCACCAAGCTGTCAATCTTTTCACCTCTGGCTAGGACGCTATCAATGGTTTTATGAAGTATAACATTGGTCTCATCCAATTCCCTCTGGATTTTCAACAGCTTATCAGCTTCCGCGGGGTCCTGAAATTTCTCTAAAGCTTTTTCTAAGTATTTACATTCCTCACCAGAGTCTGCTTTTGCACACCTCCATGTTGTCTCATTACTTCTCTTCTGGTACTCATCTAGAACCTGATCGAGAAGAGAAAAGGCACTTCGTACAGGATAATGATCGTCCATGAAACCTACTGCACATAAGCCACTTCTGTTGCAAGCATGCACTTTATACTCTTCGTGTGTTACGGTTTGGCGCTGGCCAGGAGGGGTTCTTGTGGCGACAGTACGACCGAAGAAAGTGATGACCGGTTCGATCAGTTTTCTGTACAAAGAGTTGAACTGTGAGAGCTTGAAAGCGTAGGCGAGGACAATGGGGTCGTCGGGAGTCTCGGGAGTGCACTTGTAAACAAACAATGCTGTCACCTTCATTACTAGCGATCTGTGAGATTCAAGATTCTTACACAAGCAATCGCTAGGTTAAAACTTAAAAGCTAAGGAAAAAGCACAAGAAGAATAGAATGAATTTGATGATTGTCTAAAGAACTCGTATTTATATAAGCTTGTAATAGTGGGCTGGGCTGGGCCTGAAAAGGAAATATGTAATGACCGAAAAGACCCTCTTCTTCTCTTTTGCTCCTACCTTGACAAATTGATGAGAGTAAAGCACCCAAAAGTGTATAGAAAGAAATAATATTAGACTCTCATGAAAATAAAGATACAAGATACATAAAGATACATAAGTTTATATAGAGAATATACTAGACCTAATTTCCTAAACCAAGATAAATATAAATATAAATAATATATTTCCTAAACTTAGATATTCTGGAACTTTCTTGATTCTTCAATAATCATATCTTCGTGATTCTACAATAATCATTTTATATTTGATAAGGTCGATCTCTCGATCTCCCAACACCCTCTCGCAAGCTCATACGTGGTAACACGCGTGAGATTGGACATCACTTCAAAATCTTGGAGTTTATAGTCTAGCACCAACAAAATCTTCAGTTGACTTCTATCGCCAAGTCTCTTTGAATGAAACTATCAATATACTTGAATGAAACATGCAACACGGGCAATCAATGACCATATCAACAATAAGCCACCAATAAGCTCACCAAGTCTACGTACACGGACGCACAACAATGTCTTCAGACCATTTTTTTTTTTTTAAACCAAAATATAAGATAAAATATTAATATGACGTAAAACTTTTTTTTTTTTGATAAAAAAATAGATATTAAAATATTATAGAATATGATGAATAAATAGATGATAATAGATAAAGATGTAGGATTATAGATTTGCGTTGCAAAATCCATAAAACAAAATTCGCGATGGCGAGGATAGTAAAAACTCGTGAATGAGCAAGTCAAAATCTTGCGATGAAAAAAGAAGATTAAAGAATTCAAATTCTCTATATGATGGGAATAATTACTTTGACCTAGGAATATAGAATCAAAGAAGATAACGAGAATAATTACTTTGACCTAGGAATATAGGATCAAAGAAGATGATGACTTCGACTTACGAGATTGGGATCAAAGCAAATAGCCATCGTTTGTAAAACATGGCATGAAGGTGTGAATAAGCAAAGAACTTGGCACACAAACCAAGAAACTTTGTCTCATGAAGAAGCCGAGAGGCTTTTAGAAGAAAAGGACAAAAACAAACGTAAGTTTCCGATGAAAACAGAAGGAAAAAGGGTTAAGAAGAGTCCGAGAGATATTCTTTAACANTTTTTTTTTTTTTTTTTTTAGAATTGATGAAGATGAGAAGAACCCTAAGAAAAAGGATCCTGCTCTGATACCATGACAAATTGATGAGAGTAAAGCACCCAAAAGTGTATAGGAAGAAATAATATTAGACTCTCATGAAAATAAAGATACAAGATACATAAGTTTATATAGAGAATATAATAGACCTAATTTCCTAAACCAAGATAAATATAAATATAAATAATATATTTACACAAAGGTAGATTTTCTAAACTTAGATATTCTGGAACTTTCTTGATTCTTCAATAATCATATCTTCGTGATTCTTCAATAATCATTTTATATTTGATAAGGTCAATCTCTCGATCTCCCAACATACCTCTCTACCGCCTCTACGTTTAAAAATCTCACCTTTCTTACTCTAATACTCTCGCTCTCAGACCAGTTTTACTGAAGACAAAGGTATGTTTTTTATTCTTACATTCTTTGGCGCTACTGGGTTCTTCCTGAAATTCGATTTCATTACCCCGATTTGTTTCTCTGAATGTTACTCCAAACGAATTTTTGTTTTGTGTGGATCAGTTGTTCTTAAGTTTCTTCTTCTTCTCTTAGAAACCCTTGGCTAATTCTGGAATTTAGGTCTTTTTCATTTTATATCATCTCTTAGAAAAAACCCTAATTTTGGAAACATTGTTCAATTGCATAGTTTGCTCAAAATTTACCATCTTTACAGTATCTGTATGATTCATTTATATATATATATATTTGATCTGTCTCAGTGTATTGAAGAAGCTATATTGAATTTGTAATGGCGGGTGGGGAGAAGCATATTCTTATTCCAAAGGAGATTATACATGAGAAGTTTGGTGTTAAAGCAAGTTACAAAATTGAGGAAGTTCATGTTTCTTCTCGGAATAGTCCCTGTCTCTATCGATGCCATTTGCAGCTGCCAGAATTTTCTGTTAGATCAAATGTCTTTAAGAAGAAAGAGGATTCTGAACAATCGGCTTCTGAATTGGTCCTCGAGAAGGTATGCTTTTGTTATATATTTCTCTTGCGTTTGCTGAAACCTTGTTTATGTTAAACAAGACAATACTATTCATGTTGCAGCTAGGCATTCAGACTAAGGATGATGATGATATAACTGTGGAGAAAGCTTGGGATGATATCGCTGAACGCATTAAGTATATCTTTTCTGATGAGGTTACTGGTTCAAAACCATTTTCAGATTTCCATATGTTTGTATATATGAGTTCATCTCCAATACTGTTAAAATCTGAAGAGTTATCTGGGATTTCTCTTTACATAAATGACTTAAGGTTAGCACACACACAAAAATGACTTAAGGTTACTGATATTTTAAGTTGTTGGCATTGCAGTTTCTTTCAGCTGATCATCCTTTAGGAGGTCACCTTAGAGCGGCATTGCAAAGAGATGGTGATCGTTTCGGTTTAGTTCTTGTGTCTGTCATGTCTACTTATGATGCAAAGATTAACAGTCGTTGTAAAGTGATTAATCCTTATGTGGACTTGGATCCTATCTTGGCCATGTCCTATGTCGTGAAGGCTGCTTTAAAGTTGTCAGACTACATTGTCGTATCTCCGCATGTCGCTTCACTCAGAAGGAAAAATCCATATCCTCCGGCAATTATAGAAGCACTGCCTACTCATGTGAAAAGCATAAAAGTTGAGGCTGTATATATATACAATGTACTGGTGGTGGTGAAGACGTTGTTAAGCCAGACACTCTCAACATTTCATCAGGTCGGTATTACTTGGATATTATTGTTGAGAAGCTTGGGTTGAAGGATGGCAGCCAACTGATTATATCCATGTGGCTAAGTTTTCTTTTCTATCAATAAATTTGAGCTTTCTCGGTGTTAAGCTAATATTTAAACTATTGTGTGGTATTTTTCACAGGACTATTGGCAAAACTTATTCTGGTTATGAGTGTAGAGTATACTCTGCCATTCCTAAGTTGAATCCTTCTGATAAATCATCGAAAGCCTATGGAAAACGTCCAGTTGATGATCAATCATCACATTTTATAAAGTGCTGGAATGCAAAAGCAAGTTATGTTTGTAGTCAAGTTATACACGGTGATGCGATCGTAGCATCTGTTGGTTACCCATGGAGGTCCCATGATCTTGAACATGATGATGTAACCTTAAAGTTATTTTACAGGTCTCTATTCCTACCAACTTTTGCTTCGTATGATATTCTGTTTTCCATTTGAATAACTTTTGGTCTTCTACTGAAGGGCTGCCTATCTTATCATGTTTTTTTTACTCCTATAGGTTATATTATGGTACATCTCCTAATGGAATCTATAAATTCTCCCGACAAGCAGTAATTGCTGCGCAGTTGCCTGTATTATCACTACAGAGTCCAATTGGAGAGATCCACTTCCCAGCGAGATTCTTATTGGTATAATAGAGATTGATTATGTATATAATAGATTGGTTTAGAGTAAACCAGAGATTGTAATTAAACCAGCTCTATAAATAGAGCTTGATACACTTTGTAACAAGTTAAGTTTGTGAATGGAAAGTTTGTTACAGTTCAATCTTTTGCTCTCTTGCTTTCTTTTGATTCTCAAGCTAACATGGTATCAGAGCGTGAGCTCTAAACTCACGAATAGTTCCGTTTTTTTCGTTCTTCCGCGTCCTCTAATTTCGCTTCTTCGGTGTTCCTCCGATCGAAGCTTCTTTTACCGGTTATTCCGCCGGACTTCATTTTTCGATTTGATCATTCCGTCAAATTGGAGTTCCAAAAATGGTTACAGTACGAAGATCAACTCGCCGTGTGACTCGCCTTGCTTCTTCGACAAGAAGATCGGAAGATCGTGCAAGTCATGTCTTTCTATCATCTCCCATGTTTTAGATGGTTCGAATTATGGTGATTGGAATATCGTGATGATGAACTCGCTAGATGCTAAGAATAAGCTTGCATTTGTTGATGGATCTTGTCCACGACCTT